>QMIH01001651.1:7030-43090 GCA_003987875.1 Clarias batrachus | reverse complement strand
ATAGATCAAGTCCTTCACGAAAATATGTATAGAATCAAACGGACTATCTATCTATCTATCTATCTATCTATCTATCTATCTATCTATCTATCTATATCTATCTATCTATCTATCTATCTATCTATATCTATCTATCTATCTATCTATCTATCTATCTATCTATCTATCTATCTATCTATCTATCTACAGGCTGGGTCACAGAAAAGTAGCCCGCCTCCACTAGAGTCCGTAGCCCCTTGCTTTCTGTCCGCCGACAGTCCGTCTGTCTGGTCATGTCGTGTCTCCCTGTGTGCAGTGTTCCGGCTTTATTTTGCCTTCCTATTCCACTTGCTCGTTCATCTTGTCATACTATCGCCAGAGGCAGGCTACTTTTCTGTGGCCGTCCTGTACTGTATCTATCCATCCCTCTGTATCACTTTAGGTCGACACTATCACAAAAAGACAGTTTAGAACATATGCAACCTACATTTGATTGATTTTTTTATTTGCCTGTCTGTAGGCAAATAAACTTTAGGTTGACATCTACTGTAGACAGGCATCAAACAGACTGTATAGAACATTTGCAATCTACATTTCATTTAGCTATTTATTTCTCTGCCTGTCTGTCTGTATGTCTATTTAACTATATGTCTGTCTACTGTAGATCAACTTCTTTGCCAAAATATGCATAGAACATATGCAATCAATCAATTTGTCTGTCTATCAATCTGTCTGTCTGTTTTGGTTGATACCATCACAAAAAGACAGTTTAGAACATATGCAGTCTACATTTAGTTTAATTATTTATCTCTGTCTGTCTGTCTGTCTGTCTGTCTATTACTTTAAACCATTCCACAAAGGGAGCCTAGTGTCCTACAAATCGTCCATGGACAAAAGCAGCGTGCTTGATGATTTATTAAGGCATTACTAACCCAGGAAGCAGGGGGTTAAACTGTGACTACGCAGGTGGACGAGCTCGCCTCCTTTCCTGCAGGCCAACAACATACTGTATGTGCCACATCATGTTATTACTAATTTCTCAAAATAATCTCCTAATCATCTGATATTTTTCCTGACAAAATGACAGTAAAGCCTCCAAATAAGGCTCCTTTGCTTAGTATTTGAAGTGGGAAAACAATCACACACTGGCATGTTGGTATTACATGTTTGAGCAAATGAGTGTGTGGTGTCTGAAACCACACCAGTGGTGTTAGAGGATGAGAAGCATAAACTCAGTAAAATCACACAAGGCACATTTTCTGTAAACGTTCACTTAGTTTAGACATGTAGCTAGAAAATATGATAATTAGCTCAACAATTCATTGATTCTGCAGAAAGGCACAGGAAGTCTTAGAAGCCTTGTGCTGATATTTTGATATCGCGCAAATCAAAGAATTCTGTAAAAATCAATTATAGCGAAAGTCTAACAACCAGCAGAAATATTTTAATATGTCATGTTCAAAATATTGCAATACTTCATGTACTGAATAAATACACCATATATATACATGGTGCTTCATAGCTTCAGGGTTTAACATTGGTGCTTCATAGCTTCAGGGTCCTGGGATTAAACCTAACCTGGTTTACTGTCTTTAACATGTTCCTCTCTGTTGGTTTCCTGCCATGTCTTAGAATAAAATTGCAGCTAAGAGAGAAAGAGAGAGAGAGAGAGAGAGAGAGAGAGAGTATGGTATATTGCACTAGACTGGGTTCTATTCCCTTCTCACACAGATGTTCTCGGGATAGACTCGGGATTCACCCTGATCAGGATATGAATATGCAATTTTATTTACTGTATATTTTTATTCATGTGATTTTGTATTGTGGGAACTACATGATAAAATGTCTATGCATGCGATATTTTTATGTATCTACAGGGGGACCAAAACCGGCCGAGACAACACTGACTATAAGGATTATTATTTTAAATTTTTTTACGGATTATAGGGATTTTTTTTTAATAAAAAAAAAATAATAGAAAATTCTTTAATATTTTGAAAGAAATCAAATGTCCAATATCCAATATCTGTGTGCTATTTCTAAGTCACTACATAAATTGGAGCAAATTTGTTAGAATTGAAGATATTTCCTCCTTCATAAAGAAAGTCAGATTTTCGCCAAATCTAATCCTGTACACATTGGCACCCGTCCAGGGTGTACCCCACCTTGTGCCTGAGATAGGCTACAGGTCCTCCTTGACCCCGTGCATGAGATAAGCGATATTGACGATGAGTGAGTGAGTAATTCTGTACACTGAAACACTCATCTCATCATCTATACTGCTTTATCCTATACTGTATACACTGTCGCCAGGGACGTGGAGCCTACCCCAGGAGACTGAGGAGGCGCGAGGGCATTGGACAGGGTGCCAATCCTGAAAACTCAAGTTATAATGCTGGAATTATTTTTTTTCTTAATTTTTTTTTCTTAATGCATTTTTACTTGCACTCTACAGTATGCCACCATTTACACCTGACATTTGTATGCCCCCTGTGTAATCCAATCTCACAATCCATGTTCTGCGAAGCAAATGCCTACATCCTGTTGGTATTGCAAACACGCATACGTCCAGATGCGTCTAAATCAACTGTATCATCTCCTGCAGTGGCCGAGGAGTGCAAAATTAAATAACAAACCTGAAAACAAATTTAAAAAATTAAAAACAAAATAACAAAACCGAAAACAAAACAGCAAATTCAAAAACAAAATAACAAAACTGAAGACAGCATAAACAAAGGAAATCCTCAAATTCTTTCTGATTCTGATAACAACAACAGGACCCTGAAACAACAACAACAACAAAAAAAACACAACAACATATTCAGAAACAAACTCCCAAATGAGAAAACAATGTCAATTCCAGTTTCATTCGCAAACTATACAGTACCTACCTTTTTCGGTTCGACTAAATTGTTGTTGTGTTTTCTCATTTGGTATTTTGTTTCTGGAAATGTTGTTGTGGTTTTTGATCTGTGTTTTCGTCTTGTTATTTTGTTTTTGAATTTCTTATTTTCTGTTTGATTTTGTCATTAAGTTTTCTGATTTTTCATTTTGTTTTTGAATTTGTTATTTTGTTTTCGTTTTCGTTATTTTGATTTGCACTTCTCGGCCACCATAAACGCGCTACCATGAAAATGTGTAATCACCGTGAGGTGTCATAATGTCAGAAACAGAAGCAGCTGATTTTCATAGCTTCATTGATCAACTCGTCTCTCATTCATTTATAGGTTCTGTTAACGTAACCGACCACATGATTAAAACTTTTACAACAGTCTGTGAAGGTGCATGAGAGAGGATTTACAGGACATTTCAGTTTGAAAATAAGTGCAGCAGTAAATGTCAGAGATAGCCTTTCTTCAGCGGAAATGATGTATGAAATCTGATCACAAGTGTTCATGCAGTCATAACGCCAAGTGTGAATGGCTAGGTGTCTTGGCTGTCCCCTTATTATCTGATCACCCAGGACATGTGTTAGTGGACATGTAATGTAGGGCTCAATCCCAATCTCAAGACTTTTTTTTCTGTTGTAATTTTGACTTGCTAAACATGTAAGTGGTTTCTACTAGGAGTTTGTGAAAATAACGCTTGTAAGTTTTTTCGTTCGACAAACAGGATAAACAGAACAAAATGGAAGAAGTTATAAGCTAATCATTAACACGTTGCATGAATGTAGCAAACTAGATAAACATCAGTTGTTTCCAAACAAATGCAGTGTTTTTCATCTCGGTCTTGATTCAGTCTTGCTTACATTTTATTTAACCTCATTAAGACTTGATCTTATCTGATCTCTTCTTGACCTTGTCTTGAATTTGACAGTTTTACTCAAGGTTGTGTCTTGAGAACAGGCAGACAGAGAAAGATAGCTAGATAGATAGATTTGGCAAACACTCATTTATCTTATCCAAGGCAACTTATACTGTATAAGTGCTTTGAAGTTCCCATCAAGAAATATATGCTGACACTGATTTATTAGGTTAAACTAGAAATGCCAACAGTCAAACATTGTTGAGAAATATTTATTTATTTATTTGTTTGTTTATTTATTTATTTGTTTGTTCGTTTGCCAAAGGAAAAAGAAAAAACATAGTTTCTTGTATTTTTTAATGTAGTCTTGAGCAACAGTTCTCCAGACCTCCTGAAGATTTTTTCGTCTCACATTTTCAGTCCAGTCCCTGAACCTGAGCAGTTTCAAATTATTTTATTTGTTAAGCCACGCAGTGACCTATGAATCATTCAAACACACACACACAAAAAAACATCTAATTTAAGGCATGAACCAGTGAGAAACAGGTGCAGATGATGATCAGGCTGGTGATTAGTATATTGGTGATGCTGAATGCTGAGTGGTTGGAACAGGCAGGAGGGGAAATGAGGTCGCTGCTCAGGTTGTTACATAAACAACCAGTGTCTACATTGTATCTTTTTGCAAGCTGTCACAGTACAACATTGATTCCATTTCTTTCATTTAATCTACATCATTTAATTCCCATGGACTTTAATTGCACACTCATAAGCGTTTTAAAATAGCGCCATCTGTTGAATTTTGGTGTGAACTGTGTTACCGGGAAGTGCGCAGAATGAAGGTTTAAGGTCGCGCTTATTAAGTAGCATTCAATCGCACACTCATAAGCGCGTATTAAATAATGTACAGTACCATCTGTTGAATTTTGAGATGAACTAATGATTTTTTCAAGGTTGATTTTTCTTAAGATATAAGGGCGTTTTTTATTTAAATATCAATTTAGCATATTTTTTCCTCTCGCTGGCTGATTGCGAGATATAGGTTTTTATATGTTACCTCAAGCTTGGCCAAACACACCTGTGAACACGGCATTAAAATTTGTTCAGTAGTTTTTAGGTGATGCATGCACAAACAAACACACAATCTGCGGTTTACGAGGGTTTCGGAAGACAAGCAAAGATTTTTATTGCATTTTGACTTGAAAAACGAGCAAGTTTTAGTTTACGAGCGCCAAATATCTTTAAAAATCATGTGGCATGCATGCGCGTCTTGTTTTTCTTGTTTTTACGTGCACTCGGCAGCAAAACAAAAAGCGCACGCATGCGATTCCTGTTTTGAGCGCACATCATCACAACTGAACCAATGGCTATTCACTTTCTCACGCTGCGGATTGTGGGCAATGGAGTTGTAAACATCCGAGCGCATGTATGCTGTTTACAACACCACTGTGACCGCGTGAGTGCATAAAGCATTTTTTATTTACTTTTAAAGTGTTTTATTTATTTTTCTGTCTTTACTGCGCTTTAGTACTTTAGTGTACTGCAACAATGGCACCGAAGAAAAAGTTGCAAAAGAAAGGCGGTAAAAAGAAGATGATGATCACGCTGGAAGTTAAAAAAGAAATCATTAAGAAGCGTGGGCAAGGTACGCGAGTTGCTGACCTCGCAAGATTTTATAAAAAGTCTACGGATATGCACAATATTAAAGCAAAAAAAAGAAATAGCCGGACTAGATGCAGCAAAAGGAGTCACGCGGATATCAAAGCAGCGGCCATGTCTATTGGATGATGTAGAAGAGTTCCTTCTTGTGTGGATAAATGAGAAGCAGCTTGCCGGTGATACCGTGACTGAGTAACTTATCTGCGAAGGCAAAGAACTTGTACGCCGACCTCGTAAGCAAACTGCCAGGTACGTCGACAGAAAATGTAGAAGGCTTTAAGGCGAGCAGGGGCTGGTTTGATAACTTTAAGAGGAGAAGTGGTATCCACAGTGTTGTGTAGCATGGAGAGGCTGCAAGTTCAGACGCTAAAGCAGCCGACGCGTTCGTTTCCGAATTTCATGAGCTCATGGTTTCTGAGTGTTACCTGCCGCAGCAGGTTTTTAACTGCGATGAGACCGGGCTGTTTTGAAAAAAAATGCCAAAGAGGACTTACAGTACTGCAGAAGAGAATGCATTACCGGGTCACAAGCCCATGAAAGACAGACTCACGCTATTGTTTTGTGCTAATGCAAGCGGGGATTTAAAAATCAAGCCCCTGCTTATGTATCATTCGGAAAATCCACGAGCCTTTAAAAAATGTAAAGTGCAGAAGAGTCAGTTAAATGTTATGTGAAGGTCCAACAGCAAGGCTTGGGTCACTCGTATTCTGTTTGTGGAGTGGATCAACAAGGTTTTTGGTCCTGCAGTGAAAAACTATCTTTTAGAAAAAAATCTGCCACACAAAGTCTTGCTGGTTTTGGATAATGCTCCTGCTCATCCTCCAGGCCTTGAGGACGACTTACTGGAGGAATTTGAGTTCATTAAAGTCAAGTTACTTCCTCCCAACACCACTCCACCCTATGGATCAGCAGGATCAGCCTATGGATCAGCAGGTCATTTCAAACTTTAAAAAACTTTACACCAAAGCTTTGTTTCAGCGATGCTTTGAAGTGACAGAAGGAACAAACCTTACCCTCAGAGAGTTTTGGAAAGACCATTTTCACATCGTGCATTGCCTCAAAATCATTGATAAAGCCTGGGATGGGGTTACCAAGATAACCCTTAATTCTGCTTGGAAAAATCTGTGGCCTGATTGCATTCTTGGACATGACCCTGAAGGGTTTGCTCATGAACAAAAGTTGGTAGTTGTAGATGAAGTTGTGTCCTTAGGAAAGACTATGGGACTGGAGGTGAATGACGAMGACATTGAAGAGCTGGTGGAGGAACATAGCCAGGAGCTGACCACCGACGAACTGATGGATCTGCATCGTGAGCAACAACAAGAGGTTATGGAGGAGATCTCATCAGAGGAGGAGGAGAAAAAGACAGAGGAATCCCTAACTTGAAGTGAGATTAAGGAGGTGTGTAAAATGTGGGAAACTGTGCAAAATTTTGTAGAAAATCACCACCCAAATAAGGCTGTAGCAGTGCGCACAATCAATCTGTTTAATGACAATGCAATGTCCCATTTCCGTGAGATTCTCAAAAGGAGGCAAAATCAGGTGTCATTAGATAGGTTCCTGGTAAGAGTTACCCAAAAAGAGAAAGAGGCTGGTGAGCCAACAGACAGCAGTGATGAGTAAATCGTGATCGGGAAAGTCTTGGTTTTATTTACAGTATTTTATTTATTAGATTTTTACATTAAAAGTGCTGGTTACTTTGGTTAAATTTTTTCCTATATTTTGTATATATTGGATAATTTTATAATAAATATTTTTTGCTTGTGGAACGAATTATCTGAGTTTGCATTATTTCCTATGAGAAAGCATGATTTGGTTTAAGAGTGTTTTGGATTACAAGCACGCTTCTGGAACGAATTATGCTCGTAAACCAAGGTTTGACTGTGTATGTATATATANTATATAATTCAAAGATTTGTATTAATATAATATTAATCTTATACTTTACACACACTAAAGACAGTTTACCTTATTAGACTGTCAGATAATTCAGATAAAACACCCCCCCACACACACACACATATGTATGTATATACAAATAACACACACCTTCTGACCAGTCAGACATGCTGTGGAATAAAGGAAATGAAGTGCATGATGTGTGAGCGATCTGTTGCAGTAACAATCTTTTACAATGTCTGATTAGGAGCTCCATTCGGTGCAGTTTAATTCATGTACACTGATTTGGTTCGATACGCCTCTGTTCAGTTCAAACCTATTTTATCAAATAGCATCTGTAATTTCCCCGTCACACCGTGTGTGAGATCCGATATCCGAGCTCCACGTGTTGTTTTTTCCTTTACCGTGCTCGTGTTTGTGAAATTCAGCCCGAAGTGGCGCAGTGGCGTCATTATCTCGATCGATGAGACGACCGACCCTGAGGTCAGAGTAAGAGATTGGACAGAGGGAAGAAATGTGCGTGAGTGCGTTTGTGTGAGTGTGTGTGCGTGTGTGTGTGTGTGTGTGTGGCCTGTGTGGCAAGCAATAACATCATGACCTGAATCGATGGGATCAGTACTAACCCTGAGGTTAGAGTCACAAATTGGATAGAGAGAAGAAATCCATGTCTCTTAGTGTCTCTGTGTGTGTATGTCTTTGTGAGTGTGTAGAGTGTGTAGAGGGTGCACATATACAATTTACACATTGTTTTTTGACATTGAGTGTTTTGCACATTTTCACATTTGAGGTTTGATTTTTTTTTCCATTTTTTTCATTTCTATCTTTTTATTTATTTATTTATTTATTTATTTATTTATTTATTTATTTTTTCTTCATATTTGTCACATTTAATGATTCAGATCACCAAACAATTTTTACTATTACACAAAGATAAACAGAATAAATACAAAATGTGGTTACAAAATGTGGTTTTATGCTGTGCAAACCTACCTGGCCCTATTTGAAAAAGTAAATGCCCCCTTGCTTAATCCTGAATGAAGTGTGCTTCTTGGAAAGCTGAGTTTAATTTTATTCAATGCACCCAGTCCTGATAACTGCCAGACCTGTTGAATCAAGAAATGACTTCGAAATAGATCCTATCTGACAAAGTGAAGCACGCTAAAAGATCTTAAAAAGATCGAAAGAAGTTGAAGAACAGACAAGAAACAAAGTAATTGATATATAATAATAATAATAATAATAATAATAATAATAATAATAATAATAATGTACCAGTCTGGAATGGGTACCAAAGCCATATCTAAGGCTTTGTTTTTATTTTATTTTATTTTTTTATTTTATTTAGTGGGGTGGACACATTACTTATTTTGACCCTATTCTTCAGAGTGATGTTTATTAATTAATTTAATGTTATTTATAATAAATCATGCAAAGGTCATGCAGGTATCTAATCAGCCAATCAGGTGTTCACATTATAATAGGGAGACGTTTGATTTCAGTGACTACATAGATATTGGTGCCAGACAGAGTAACTGCTGATCTTCTGGAATTTTCACACACAACAGTGTCTGGAGCTTACACAGAATGGTGTGAAAAGGGAAACACGTCTTGTGAGCGGTGTTTCTTATTGAAAAGGAAGTGAAGAGGAAAAGAACACCTACACTGGTCTGAGTTGACAGGAAGTCTCCAGTAACTTAAATAATCACTCTTTACACCCATGGTGAGCGGAAAAGCATCTCAGAACACACAACACACCATCAATGCCATACTCTTTGCCATGAATAGAAATCTGTGGCTTCATTTCGCACCCAAACTGAACAGTTGAGTCACAAGTCACACGACTGCATTGCGGAGTAATGCAGATAAAAATGCAAGTTTTTTTTTTTTATTCCAGTAATATTGGTGTTTGTGTCATTATATTTGTATTTAAAAGCCATAATGTACTTTTGCAAGGCGAGGCAGGGTTATTTATACGGCACATTTCATACACAACAGGAATTTAAAGTGCTTTACATAATTAAAGCAAAGTACATTAGGAGAAGATTAAAAACATAAAAAACTACTAAGCAGCATGATAAAATTCGGGGTGAAAAAAAACGCTAAATTGCTCGAGTCAGTTTTGCTCAAGTCTTTTCCAGCATGCTGAGTGAGGACGATTACAAAACCACTAAGATATTAATCAGTTCTTGGGATAACTGTGCCCTCATTTAACCTTCAGGAGATGATTATAACTTAGCTGAAAGAAAATAAGGAGGAAGTGAAAGAAACTGTTTAAAAGCATTGATATGAAAATTAAAACAACAATATATGAAATGAAGACAAAGTGAAAAAAGCGGTACTACATGAATAAAATGCAGGGCTAAGAGTTTAGTTGCAGTTAATCAAAAAAAGAGAAATGTTTTTTGACATGAATGTAAACAATTGCTACATTTGGGACAAGATCTTCCGGGAGTTGGTTGTCACTATATAATAGCCTTTTTGTAAAAACCAGTGTTCTGAACAAAATGTTTGTTAGCTTATTACTGTGCAAAAGTGCAACACAGCCTTCTATAGGATCATTGAAATGCTGAGGTTCACCAACAGCAACATAAACATGATGAAGTTCTCCTACAGCAACACTAATAAGATTAATTTCTGCTATCTAATTACGTGAAGTTCTCCTACAGTACAACACCAGAGAGTTGATGAAGTTCTCCGATAACATTGCTAATATGGTGAGGTTCTCCAATGTACATCATCAACAATATGCTGAGGTTCGCCTACAGCATCAACAATATGGTGAGGTTTTCCTACAGCACAGGAGAAAGTTCTCAAACAGCTTAATGGAAAAGGTGAAGTTCTCCCACAACATCAACAATATGGTCAGGTTCTCATACAGCATCAACAATGTGGTCAGGTTCTCATACAGCATCAACAATGTGGTCAGGTTCTCCTATAGCACAAATAATATAGCCAGGTTCTCCTACAGCATCACTAATATGGTGAAGTTTTCCTACAACCTCACCAATATGATGAGGTTCTCTTACAGCATCAACAATATGGTCAGGTTCTCCTGCAGCATCAACAATATGGTGAAGTTCTCCTACAGCACACATAATATGATCAGGTACTCATACAGCACAACTAATATGGTGAAGTTTTCCTACAACCTCACCAATATGATGAGGTTCTCTTACAGCATCAACAATATGGTCAGGTTCTCCTACAGCATCAACAATATGGTGAAGTTCTCCTATAGCATCAACAATATGGTGATGTTCTCCTACAACACACATGATATGGTAAGGCACTTCTGCAKCACCAATAATATGATCAGGTACTCATACAGCACAACTAATATGGTGAAGTCTTCCTACAGCATCAACAATATGGTGAAGTTCTCCTACAGAACAAGAGAAAGTTCTCAAACAGCTTAATGGAAAAGGTGAAGTTCTCCCACAATATCAACAATATGGTCAGGTTCTCATACAGCATCAACAATGTGGTCAGGTTCTCCTATAGCACAAATAATATAGCCAGGTTCTCCTATAGCACAAATAATATAGCCAGGTTCTCCTATAGCACAAATAATATAGCCAAGTTCTCCTACAGCATCAATAATATGGTGAAGTTTTCCTACAACCTCACCAATATGATGAGGTTCTCCTACAGCATCAACTAATATGGTGAAGTTTTCCTACAGCATCAGCAATATGGTGAAGTATGATATGGTAAGGCACTTCTAAGTCATCTTACAGCATCAACAATATGATGAGGTTCTCTTACAAATTCAGTAATATAATATATATAATATAAATAAGTTCTCCTATACCATCAACAATATGGTAAGGTTCTCCTACAGCATCAACAATATGGTGAAATTCTCCTACAACACACATGATATGGTAAGACACTTCTGCAGCACCAATAATATGATCAGGTACTCATACAGCACAACGAATATGGTGAAGTCTTCCTACAGCATCAACAATATGATGAAGTTCTCCTACAGAACAAGAGAAATTGTGAAGTTCTCATACAGCTTAATGGAAAAGTTATCTTACAGCATCAACAATATGATGAGGTTCTCTTACAAATTCAGTAATATGGTGAAGTTCTCCTATAGCATCAACAATATGGTCAGGTTCTCCAACAGCATCACTAATATGGTGAAGTTCTCCTTCACCATATTCCTTCTACTGTAATACGGAAATGTATATGTCTTTCTACGGTATCACTGAAATGATGAAGATGGGAATTCCTGACTGTACCTCTGGCATCACATTTCTGACATCATTATCTTTAGGTCTATGAAGGAATTCAATAGTACTGCATAAAAATCTTGGCGTACTGCTTCTGTTGTGTCCATATGTTCCAGAACATTTTCCCCCTCTGTTTTTACGTACTGGGTCACCTTTTTGTTGATGATCCATTAGCTCATGCTTTAAAACACTGGTTTAATGTGCAGGTGTGCTCATACAGTACTAATGTGGTGTTGGGAGTGTTCCAGCTGAGGACTAGATCAGGGGAAAAAAAGCTGTTGTTGAAGCTGCTGGTGGTGGCACAGATTCTCTGGGACTTTCTGCCAGATGGCAGTACAGAGAAAAGTCCATGAGAAGGATGGCAGCCTTGCAGGTGCCGCTATTGTCAGTGGTGGATTTTTAAATTGCTATATTTAACATAGAAAGCAATGAAGAATGTGTAATAAGTCAAACTTTTTATAGGTTATTCCCATTCTGACTTTGGTGAACGACAATTCGGAAAATCTACAGGTACAGTACTTCAGACCACTGGATGATATCAAATAATCACCTTTACACTATGTTTTGTCATCCAAGCATTCACGGCGCTGTGCTGTGCAGTGATATGGTTGTTGGAGACTAGCCCGTTGACAATACCCCATGATTTATAGCCCCCCTAAAATCCGCCTGCTTTAATTTCCCTGCCAGCCACATGTTGGCTCACGCTCCCTGCCTCAGTCCTACTTTCCAATAGTCTCTCTATCTCCTTTCAGCACAGTCTGTTCACAAAGGCGATGGAAGACAAGGGCGCACAACAGAGCCGTTCGCTTCAGAAAGACCTCATTCCCCACCGGGCGCCTTCTTCACAAAACTGTTCCATTTAAACTCTCAGACCTTTTCCTCCTCACACAACAGAGAGGGGATTAAAGCGAAATGAGTGTGGTCGTCAAAGCCTCACACCTCGCTGTGTGCTATTCAATCTAAGCTCCAAAGGTAGAAAGTGCACGAGGGCCTTCTCTTTCTGTCTCTCAGGCAGGACTCCATCTCACCCGCGGTTTTAAGTCTGCGCCTCTAAAGGAGGGGGTTAACCTCTCAATAGCAGGGGTTTAAGCCACCAACAAAAAGCTTGCCTGTTTGTTCCCAGGCATGTTTTTTTATTGGTTATGCTTTGAGTTATGCCATGCCCGAAATTATCGTTCAGTTGTAACACATTGAGCTAGCACAAAGATGTCTTGTCATGAATTCACTGGAATTGCAGGCATACTGTGTATGTCATCACATGACAACACATCATCTTAATTGTAGTAGTTGTTTTATTAATATTATTATTATTTGAATTGGTGGCACGTGGTTTAGTGGTTAGCTTTGTCGCCTTGCACCTCTTGGGTCTGAGTTCGATTCCCAGCCAGGCTCAATTTGCCCATGCTCAGTGGGTTTCCTCAGGGTACCCCAGTTTCCTTCCACAGTCTAAAGACAAGTCTGCTGAGATAGGCTCCGGGCCCCCCTGCGGCCCTGGACACAGGATAAAGCAGTATAGACGTTGAGCGAGAGATTATTTAAATGTATAACTATTTTTTTTCTCTCCCTAGTTTAGTCCTTGAAAATTCCTACTTGTCTCTTTAGGGCACTGCCCAATCAAAGTGACAGCTTTCAACCAGGGAGGGCGAAGACCTTGTATGGAGTCAGAACAGTGTTATATTTCACAAATGATTTTGGGGAATACATTTATTTACAGACCGATAGATCTGCATCTACGAACCCTGATGTGGTTAGATTCCCAAACGCATTTGGGGGGCATTCCCTGCGGCATATCAGATCTCTTTGACCGTTTCAACCAATCACGTAGACAAAAACCTGAGGTGTGTGCCGATCAGACAGAAAGAGCCGCCTGTATATACAGTAGCAGTCTTAAGTTTGGACAAAGTATTGGATTGCTTTTCTACATTTTAGAACAATACTGATGCTTTTCAAAAATGATACACATTGCAATAGGTGTGAAAATCATGAAAGATCATGAAAAAGGGTGTGTCCAAACGTTTGACTGGTAATGTACATATATCAATGTAATGAACAGATTTTGCGCTCCCCACATACTGTAATTTATGTAAAAATCTGATATTACAACCATCCTTGATTGCACATTATAGTTAAATATAGGATAGTCAGTGATATGGCATGTACACTGCACAGACGTAATGCAGTGTAATCACATTCAATCATACTCTCGAATTTACATTCGTGTAAAATGCTGCAGGGAATGCCCTTTCGAAAAAAATTAATAAATGCATTCGTGAATCCAACTGCATCGGAGAAGGCTGGAAAATCCACACACACATGCAGGGATGTTCACAAATGGAGAGCGGTTTGTAAATGCAGATTTGTCGGTCTGTGAACACAAAATACGTTCGTTTAAACTTGTGGCATTTGCAATATATGTAGATTGTGAATCATGTGACATTCATTTGTGAATTATAACACTGATCTTATTCCATAATACTTCCTTCAATGTCGCTATTAGTGATTAATCAATTATGCAATTTAATATTTTTTTCTTTTATTTTAGAATTGATTCCCGCTTAAAATATTTACTTTTGTGTTTTTTTTTTCTAACTAATTTTTTTACAAGTATTACATTCCTACATAGCTTACATCTTCTCCAAACACTTAATTATTATTATTATTTTTTTTTTAGTATCGCTCGTTCTACTTTTGAGGTTCATAGGCAGTTTGTGCACACACAAAAAAAAATTATAATGAGAATGATGTTTAAACAAACAACAACACAAATTGAGACAAGTTAGCCAACAAGCATCAGTGCTGTTGAATTGAATTGAATAGAAAATCACAGTGACTTAAATTCAGATTGAATCGTCCTGTATGAACAGAGTGTGATTCACAGGTTGAGTCAATTTGCCCAAAAATGAGAACGGCTCATGTGACCTACGGAGGCACAGTGGCTTAGTGGTTAGCACTGCTGCCGGCCACCTCCAGGATTGGGGTTCAATTCCCCGTCGTGGTCTGTGTGTATAGAGTTTGCATGTTTTCCCTGTGCTTGGTGGGTTTCCTCCAGGTACTCCTGTTTCCTCTCATTGCCCGAAGACATGCAGATTAGGACAATTGGTGTTCCGAAATTGCCCATAGTGTGTGAATGACGATCAGGTGTTGAGCTCCTTAAGTACAGAGGAACAAGAAATATATCTCCAAGATGGTGAGTATCCATCGGCATGTGATTTAGGCTTCTGGCTACAGATGGCTGTAGGTGAACCCTAGCAAATTTTGATTAAAACAGCTTTTGAAATCTCAAACATGATTGGTCTTTTTTTTTTTTTTTTTGCCATTTTCCATTGAATGATTCTCTATAACATCAGTAGTGTCCGATAGTACTGCAGTTGCATATCCCAGTTTTATACACTCGGTATAATCTATCCTTTCTAGTGTGTGTGTGTGTGTGTGTGTGTGTGTGTGTGTGAATTCTGGCTGTGACAGTTCCTCAAGCTCAACTACATCCCTCAAGTTGTCTTAGTGGGACTTTTATTAGATTTCTCTACAGCTGCCTATGAAATTCTCTGACAAATGCAGCACAATAAAAAGAACCTCTGCGACCCTGATCAGGCAGTTTATAAAGACGGATGAAGGAATGATGTAAAAGCATCATCATCAAAATCACTGCGAGTTCGTGGTCTTTGTTTGTTCCGTGGTCTTTATTCGCTCATCCCATCGTGGAATCATATAAAGGTATAAAGGGTTTTTGTAACCAGTAAAACCTAAAACTCCAGAAAACCTTACATTTTCTGGAATGGAAAGCTCTTCAGGTCAGGAATGGTAGTGTAGTGTATATTTTCCCAGCATACTGTACCGTACCTCTCAGGCTGTTGGACTAACCTGTACAACACATTTATAGCATTATAGTTTCAGGTGCACCCTTTGCTTGTATAAATTATATTGTAATCATATTTGTTTTTTCTTTATCAAATCATACATTTAAATTACGCTCTATTCATTGTCACATTCCCATGCATAGTGTTTATAGTGAAAACGAGATTCTTAACAGCTTTTGAGAGCCTGATATAGACAGAAGGTTTAGTGTGAAACAGTAAATATGTCACACTGCAGGCTCTGTGCAACGGCGAAGGATTTCGATTTCATGACTCATCCAGGGACAGAAACATGCGCGATCGCACACTTACAATAAAAGACGAGAGAAAAGCTAGTACACATATAAAGTTAACGTTAACGCTATAGTTTCCTTTTTCAGACCCGAAAAACCAAAAGAATGTAGATTTACGAAATGATGATTATGTTATTGCAGGAATCCCCTATAAAAGACATAAAAAAGGGAGCGAGTCTGGCTTGTATATTAGCTACATAAAACTGCACCATCTTCCCCTCTCCAGAAAAACAACCCGGCGTTCATGGACCCCGAGAGACAGACAGTGTGTCTTGCTGACCCTTCAGTTATATAAGCAATGCTCTAGGAATGAGAGCTGGGTTTATAGTCACAGAAACATTTTAATAGACTGCAAGGAAGAGATAAAACACTTCAGGCATGCTTGTTATAGGAAGCAGAGGTACTGTTACCAGCCTGAACGGTGATTATTTTCTAATAAGGAAATCTCATAACAAGATCTGAATTGGCAGAAGCATAACATGCTAATAATTAAAGTTTTGATTTTGTTTTCTCTTAAATTAATTAAAGGGAGCTCTGCGTATTATTGCATTTCACAATATTTGGAGAGACACGTCTTGTGAAACACACTTCCATTGCAGCAAACCATAAATACTCGTTCCCGCACCAGCATGGAAAATAGAATCTTTACAATAACACAGCTTATCACATCACCCAGTAACCAGAAAGTTCAGCATCCACGCTTGAATCACTGACACTGGAGACTCCTTCCTTAAATGTGTCCTTAATCCTTTCCATATGTACGACTCAGGACATTTCCGCTCTTCTCCAGCAGAGATCACTGTATCAGCAGATCATTGACTATTATTGTTGGTCCTAATGTGTACACATGGAGCTAATTGTTTTTGCCATTTCTGTTAAGGATAGATTTCGGGTCATTTTAAGATATTGTAACGGGTTCGACCCATTGTGGCACGTGCGGCACCATGAAACACAGACAAGAGGCGAGACCTTTGGGGAAAAGGGTAATTTATTTAGAATAAATAGGGGAAGGAAAGGGTAAAAGGAGGAAGGATGGAAAGAAAGGGAAGGAATGATGTGTGCACGTGCAGGGTTTGAGGCAGTGCCCAGCTGGCATGCGGGCACGCGGCTGGCGGCGGTGGGCGGAGTGGCCGAACGGAGCACACGAGGCAGTGCGGAGATCAAAGGGCGGAAATCTAATGTCCCTTTTTTAAGTCTCTGGGGCACGTTCCATTTCCCCACTCCCATGCCACTCTCGAGCTCCACCGCGTTACGCTCTTCTCGGACCCCGGACTAAACTCCGCGCCTTGCTTTTAGAACGCGGAGCAAGTCTGAGATCCTATTAACGTTAATCACTGCCAGCCGGCCCGCATAGGCGGCCCCGTCCCTTCGCACACCTGCAGAAGGGGTGCCGCCTACYTAGGGAGCCTCCGAAGTGAGCGAGGGGCGATAATAGATTTGGGCGCACGCACATCACAGGCGCACGCCGTGACAATATATATACCTTTAATGTGAAAGAAGAAAAACCATCCCTTTCTTTCCCAGAGCTATGACGAGGAATCCTGGGAACTTTTGTGTGGCTCTTGGTTTCTTACCAAATGCTTTTCCAGGTAATACCAAAGCATTAAAAAAGACACTGAACTTAGGAATTGGAAAGTCCTAATCCTGTGATATTACTGTATCCCATTTAATTACAGTGGTTCCTTGGCATATGAACATCCGATCTCACGGATTTTCACCTTAAGAACTGCTGGTTAATTTAGCGAGAAATTCGTCTCGGCATACAAAGGCGTTTCAGCATGTAAGCGAACAAGCTAAGCCAAACGGAACGCTAAGTTGCGCGCATGTCCGGGAGCCGTTCAAAACTTGTTTGCGTCAGTGGAAAGCCAAGAAAAAAACAAAACAATTATTTTTCCTTTTGCAAGAATTAGAAGACTTACTGTACATAGCACCATGGGTCCCAAAAACGTTAGCAAGGACGGTAGCAAGAAGAAAAAGGAGCCACTTTCAGTTTTGTTTATAAGGCAGCTGGTCCCAAGAGGAATCAAAAATTCATGTTAAGTGAGGTTAAATGTCTATTTATTTCATATTTTACTTCATTTACATGTCATTTAAATGGTTTGATTGTTTTTATATACAAATATGATTATTGTGTTGGAAATTCGTGACATTGATAATATTTTTGGGTGGCTGAAACAGATTATCTGCATTTACATTATTTCCTATGCGAAAATTAAAAATATGAAATTAAAATATATGTTAAAGCAATATTAAAATATGAAATTTTTTCCAGAGCGGATTCAATTTATATGTCAAGGAACCACTGCATCGTAGTTAATAAATAAATAAAAGGTACTAAGTCAAAATGAATAGTAGCAGAGATATAACTTCAAAATTATGAGCTGCAAGTCATATGTTTCAAGTAAGTATTGTGAAATACTATTGTGTCATAATGTTGAGATAATAAATTGTCCACCGGTTTGAAACTAGATACATTTTCTGGAGAAATTGTAAAGTAGGGTTGCAATGGCGCACAGCCTTTCCTGGGCTAAACCCTGAAAAAGGCTCGTCTATATGATTACAAAGATATATCAGTCTGTTGACCGCATGTGATATCTGGGAGTGTGTGGGCAAAAAGTTTTTTTATTTTTTTATTTTTTTATTTTTTATGTGTGTGTGTCCACTTGACATATTCCATTAATATCTGTGGAGTGTTTTTTCTTTTTCTTTTTTTGCAGTCCTTTATCAAGGAGTCAATTATTTCCGATATACATTACTTTTACTAAAGTAATAAAAAAAATTCAATGCCAAAAATGAGTGAGCTAACAGATCCTTATAACTTGAAAATGGTATGCTTTTTTCCTGGATATTTTCAYCGGTTTGTGCTCAGGAGACTTGGTTGAATGTTTCTACAGTATATACAGTACGTTCCATGGGTGTGGTCTGATTTGTAAAAAACTGAAAATTCGGAAAATCCATCAGTTAGATACTTTATAAAAGTAACAATGAGCCTTTCACAGCAGTGAGCAAGGATTGTGATCAGCGACTTGCATTAATCACCAAACTTTTCAATAAGAATAGTAGGGGTGCCCTTAATTATTACATCTCGAAATCATGACTTGTTTACTCATAATTGTCATCTTTCTAAAAATTACAGATTTATTTAAATACTTCAGAATTATGATATCATATCTCAAATATCTGACTTTTTAACCAATGATTTTGACATTTAATTTTTATTTATTTTTTATTAATATATAATTATTATTTCTCTTTATTTTTTTTTATTTTTTTTATTTGTTTTATTTTATTTATTTTTTCATTTAGTTAGTATATTTTTCTCTTTATTAAATAGTCCCACATTTGAACCTGTTTATTAATATTCTAAAAATGTGGCATGTTTGCCATACAATTCCCTGTGCAAATTGTTACCATAGAAACAATACTGTTTTCAAACATAAAGAGTCAGAGCTATAGAGCTGCGCTGTTGTCAGAGCTGCTATTAAAGATAATCAATCAACAATCAGATTCTGTCCAACGAGAATCTATAATGTAGCAGCATTCTGATATAAATGATTTGACATATTTTTCATCTGATCGACTTCAACAGAGAACCGGACAAGCACTCGTTCATTCGCTTGTTTGTTCGTTATATTTTTCATTCATTTATTTTTTATGTGAAGCTCACAGCTGGGTTGACGTCTCCCCTGGTTTCAGACACAGGGTGAAAATTGCACTAATGATCTCGCTCCCCTGGCTACCTCAGGTGCTCCTCTGTTTGCTATGCTCACATCATGCCTCTGCACCCTGTCATTTTCCTCTCCATCACCTTCTCCATGCACAACAACAGCAGCAGAGGCATTTTGTTTTCATGTATAATTTCCACAAGAAAGAAAGAAAGAAAAAAAAGAAAAGAAACAACTAAAGTATTATAGCCTCAGGGGTGCTTGTAATAAGTGTAATAGTTTGCTAATGCCAGATTTCTAGAGATAAATGGTTATGAATTGTGAAAGGAATATGAATATCCTGCTAACTTACTGCAGACCAACCTGTATTTTCTTCTGTTGGTGAGCCTTCAGAGGCAGATTTCACACAACATGCTGCCCCAGTTGTCCCCAGGACAAAGCAGTTATATAAATATAGCATGGTGGCTTAGTGGTTGCCCTGTTGCCTTGAAGCTCCAGGGTCTGGGTTTGATTCCCGCCTCCTGGTCTGCATGTTCTCTCCATGATTGGTGGGTTTCCTCCAGGTACTCCGGTTTCCTCCCACAGTCCAAAGTCATGCAGATTAGGATAATCGGCGTTCCCAAACTGGCCGTGGTGTGTGAATGTTGACTGGAGGTCCTACCACGGTTCTAAAAATGGGAATAAATGAAATAGTGACCATTGGCCTCTCCTGTCCCTAGTTGGAATACAGAGGTTCCTAAATGGAGGACTGTAATAAAAGTATGACTAAAGTATGACTTTCTAACTTTCTTACAGCTCGGGTCAGACTTTCTGGCTAGTTAAGTTTTTTTCCTGTTTCAGCTTTGAATTGTTCCTCCTGAAGATGTGAGCAGTTTAACTAACTAACTAACAAAAGATTTAAATAAACTTTCTGTGTTTGCAACTTCTGGGCAGAGATGAGTCACCTAAGCTAAGAAAATGATGTACTTTCTTTGGCCTGTTTTGTAGCTCAACCTTCCCACACATGAGGTACATCGAATGCTGCATAAATATACAGATAAAAATAAATACACAGACAGATGTGATTGTGTTGCATTCTTCATTTAGAAGATACAGAGCTGTTAGAATTGTAGTACTTTTCTGGAAATTAAAAACACATAATCTGACAAGTTATTAATGAGGATTACATACAGCATCCGCCATAGCATCAGTATTACCACTGTAATCCTGTTCCACATGATGGAAGGCTAATAACAATGTGATACAGTACTCTTATTTAGCTTCACCTAATTTAACCGTCAGTCCTTGTCATATCCCATCCTCCAGCTAGTTTCACAAAGATATATTTATCTCATGTTGGCTGGAGCATGTCCAATTATCCAAGGCAGCTCTGCCATACCTCACCGAGGCCACATGGGCCAGACTGATTGGCTCTCGGCGCCAAGGTTGCACTGGACCTAACTTCATTTCTCCTGACGTAAAAGAGAGTCCGTCGCAGCCGCCCACAGCCTGGCAAAGCTGGAAATAGTGTTTGTGATGGCTGGATGACACCAAGCCAGGCTGACGGGCGTAATGGATGAAGGCCTCATCTCATTATGGCTTGAGCTCTGGCTAATGAATGCTAAGAACTCAGGGCTCACAAGACCGACCTCGGGGGAGTCCTGTGAAAACATGCCTTGACGTTCATGGTCACTTGGCCTGACATGTTAATACACAAAAGGGCATTTATTTTATACCTAGGGTTGCGTAATGGGTTTTAAAGGGGTACAGCATGTGAGAGATACTACAAAATATGTAGAGGATGACATGTATGTATGAGAAAAAGTGGAAAATTCTTGAGGAATCATAAGAGGTGCTCAAGTCAAACCAAGACTTGTAAATGCTGAATAACAGAACACAGTTTATGAGAGTAAAAACCTCCCTTATTTCTTTATTATATAATCCACTGCTCCACTAATGCACTTATCTCAGCATTTTACTAGTGCTTACAGTAGATACCACCAAGGTAGAAAGTTTCCTCAGCACGACGGAGCCGTGATCGGACTGACTGCTTCACGGCTTGGAGCGAGGTCCGGACTATACGGCAATAACTTCAAGCAATGTGAATGTGAAATGTGCAAGTGGTGTTGGCAAATGATTGTACAGTTCCCACTGATGGACGTATCTCTTCTGCAAGTTGGTGCCGTTTTATCCATCGTTTTTTAAGGATCAAGTGTTTCACTCGCTGAATGTTCATGGGAATGACTGCATGGGTGGTCTCAGAGCCACCTTTGCCAGATTTGTCATTCATGGACATACAGCCTTCTTTAAAATGTTTTCATTATTTGAATCTTGTACCGTGCTTTTTGAATCGGTTTTATGCCTTCATTCAGAAATAATTTCATCCTGGTTTAACTTGAACAGTACATGACTTGTACTTTGTATATACTATACTTTATATAGATACAGTACAGACCAAAAGTTTGGACACACCTTCTCATTCAGCGAGTTTTCTTTATTGTGTTCTTTCTTGTGTTCTTTAGTCTCTTCTGCTTGTTGTCTGTCCTTAGCAGTGGTTTCCTAGCAGATATTCTACATGAAGGCCTGATTCACACAGTCTCCTCTTAACAGTTGTTCTAGAGATGTGTCTGCTGCTAGAACTCTGTGTGGCATTGACCTGCTCTCTGATCTGAGCTGCTGTTAACCTGCGATTTCTGAGGCTGGTGACTCGGATGAACTTCTCCTCCGCAGCAGAGGTGACTCTTGGTCTTCCTTTCCTGGGTCGGTCCGCATGTCAGCCAGTTTCTTTGTAGCGCTTGATGGTTTTTGTGACTGCACTTGGGACACTTTCAAAGTTTTCCCAATTTTTCGGACTGACTGACCTTCATTTCTTAAAGTAATGATGGCCGCTCGTTTTTCTTTACTTAGCTGCTTTTTTCTTGCTGTAATACAAATTCAACCTCTTTGAATGAGAAGGTGTGTCCAAACTTTTGGTCTGTACTGTATATAACCATATTCATGCTCTCCTTGAGTATTCTAAAAATTAATTCAGTTTTTTCCTCTTTATGTTTTTATTTAGTCGCTGCAACGTACTTGATGGAAATCTTAAAGTTAGACTCAGCTTAGTTTAGTATACAATCGTATTTTGATATTTTGAGAAGAACATTTTTTCGCAAGTTGTCATCATGTTACACAGTGTAGCTAGCACGTTTGCTATCTGCGTGCATCTGAAGATATGCAGTACAACCATCGGACTGCACTGGTAACCTTGAGGATGTGAGGCCTCACTAAGTTAGCCTAGCATCAATTCCAGCAGACTAACATATACTGAATTGTATGGCTAGGTAGCAAGTCAAACTGTAGTTATTGTTAAATACTAGATATTATAATAATAGAATGTTCTACTTAAAATTTTTATGCTTAAGTACAATTTATGGCCAGCTACCTACTTGCATGTTTGTAATGAGCAGATTAGTTTTTTTTAAATGTAATGTTACCTGAATAAAGCATGCAGTGCTCTCAAAAAAAATTATAAAATATGCAGGACAAATATTCAGCATTAACACATTGTTATAGAAATATGGTGAAATGTTTTATCTTTCTGGTGTCATTCTGCTCACTGCTACGCCTGAGGCAAATACAGACCGAATCATTCAAACTGCCATGACACACAATTCAGAGACAGGTTGGGTAGTATTTTGATTCTGCCCGTGTCACTTCAGAGGCAGTCATAACAGGGAGGATCTCAAGTCCCTCAGCTTTCTCCCCTCTGACCTGTGCAAGGTCTATAGCCAATATCACAATTTTACATTTTGTTAGATAAACTCTAGATTGTTGTATATGGATCATGTTGTGCTAAACTGACAAAGAATGAAGTGTTTTAAAGTATTCCTCAAGATATTGTTTTAAATCATAACAGTACAGTACTGCGCAAACGTCTTGAGAGCCTCCCCCATTTCTACATATTAAAAAAATAATAATAAAGAAATGGGATTAAAGTGTGTAAAGAAAAAAATTGTTGTTTATGTAACAACCTCGTTTCCCCTCTCATCTGTTCCAATCACTCAGCATTCAGCATCAGCAGTAAACTAATCACCAGCCTGATCATCTGTCATCATCTGCCATTTTTAATGCTTGAATGATTCATAGGTAACTATACAGTAGCTACGTTTACACTGTCAGTTAAATGCGACCCAATTCCGATTTTTTGCTCCTATGTGACACATATCGGATATTTTCTATGTCCGTGTAAACAGGAAAAAAACACACGCATTCCGATATTTCAAGATCGGTTTCAGGCCTCCTTCATATGTGGAAATAAATCAGATATAAATCAGATATGTACTAATCTGATTGTCGTGTAAACAGACAGATCGGATTTTCTGAGGCATTGCGTTCTGTACGTCATTAAAACCGCGACTTCTTCGCCGTTTAATGACGTAATCAGGCACACGAGGCGCTGCTCATCCCAAACATCCCCGACACGTCTCGCACCCAGACATTCCTCTGAATGGTTGAGGATACAATAAATGAAGCATATGCGCAGGCTGCAATCATGTCCCTTTTCCTCCTTCTCCGTTTCGCGAACTTTGCATATATCGCAGAGCTAGCATCAAGCATATTTCACCTTCGTCCATCTTGGCTAGTGTGTAGAGCAAGAACCTCCCTTTAAGTATGCGCGATGTTTCAGACGGTATGGCACGTGTAAACACTTGAATCGGATATGAGTCATAGCTGAAAGAACGTGTAAACAGACGGTCAGAAAAATCAGATATAGGCAACAAGTCAGAACTGGGCATCGAGTCCTGCAGTGTAAACGGGGCGTATGTGGCTTGTTTAACAAACGAAAAACATTCCTGAATAAGAAACTGCTCAGGTACAGGGAATGGACTGAAAATGAGAGACAAAAACTTGCCCCAAAAAATGGTCCATCAGAAAGCATGGAGAACTCATAACTATATTTTAAAAAAATCATTAAAAATGAAAAAAGTCCTGTTCTTTAGAAACAAAATGCTAAGAAATGTGTGTGTGTGGGGGGTGGGGTGGGGGGGTCAAGACTTTTGCACAGTACTGTAATTCTGGGTGACTAGGTGCTGAGTGAGTTGTTTAAGAACAGTAACAGCACTATGTATAACAAATAGTGCAAAGAATGGTTCTTTTAAATAAGGGATATTTTAAGGATATATTTTTATATCTTCTATTTGCTCCTGGTGATGGCGCTATTGCTATTTTTGCACGACTCAGGGCTCTACATTCTAGACAGAATAACAATAGTCAACATGCGATTCCTCATTTACAGACTGACAAAAAAGTCTCATCTTTAAATTAGCTATGTCGTATATACAAATATTACCTTTAGATTCGTACATATGCCGATGTATTTGTTCATTAAATAAAAACACTGACTACACAGGCCACTGTTTAAGCGAGAAAATGTACATCACTTATCTGTGTTGGCCGCCCAGCATGTTGCTCACAAAACTCAAACGTCCAGCTTCCCTCGTTATTTGTTGAACAAGCTAAGTCGGAAATTATAGAATTCCATCTGGAAATAATCATGTAGGATGGAATGCTGAATTTATATCATGAATATATTAAAGCTAGATTATATTCACTCAGGTCAGAACGCGCACCGCACCGACCAGAACGTCCTGTATTGAACAGAACAAATTCAAATGCACATACTGTTACACCCCTGTAGTCTACTATTATTGGGTAGAGTACTGAATATTTTTGTTTTTCTAGTGTCCCAGAAATTACTGGAACATCTCTAAGAATATACATATCTACACCTTTATCATTTACAATGCCACAATAATTATACAAGAATTTAAAATCTGGTAACCTAGCAAGGAGTTGGCACATCCTGTCAATTCACACTGCTAATTATTTATTCATTCATTCATTTCACACATTATTCATTTACTATGAGTAAAGTGTTTTTAGTGAAAGTGCTACAGTCTTATGCGAAAGTTTAGGCACCCCTTGATTTTGGTGATTTTTTTTAATTGAAGAGATATTAACACAGTTAACACAGGAAATGGAAAAAATGCACAATATTTTCACCAAACATTGATGCATAGTTACTTCTTATGCCATAAATTGAACAAAAATGTAAAAATAAAAGCATTATTATGGCACTGTGCAAAAGTTTGGGCACCCTAAGTGTTCCAGAGTCTCAGATTCTTTTTACAAGGTTTCAGACCTTAATCAGTTCATTAGATCTGATGCATTGCAACAGTTGTCATCAGTAAATGCTAATTTCAAAGCTTTACAAATGGTGCACACACCTGCGGACATTCAACAATCATGGGTTCCTCTAAGCAGCTGTGTAAGACTCTGAAAATGAAAGTTATTGATGCCCACAATGCAGGAGAAGGCTACAAGAAGATAGCAATGTGTTGACAGCTCGCAGTTCCCACAGTGAGAAATGTAATTAAAAGAAACTGTGGAGGTCAAGATGAGATCTGGAAGACCAAGAAAACTCTTGAAGAGAACTGCTCATATACTGGTCAGAAAGACAAATCAAATTCCACATTTGACTGAAAAAAACCTGCTGGAAGATTCAGCAGACTCAGGAGTGGTGGTGCACCGTTCCACAAGACCTTCATGGAAGAGTCAGCAGAAGAAAACCTTATCTGCGTCCCCATCATAAATTCCAACGTCAGAAGTATGCAAGAGAACATCTACAGAAACCAGATGCGTTTTGGAAACAAGTGCTGTGGACTGATGAAGTTAAAATAAATCAGCACACAATCAGCAAAGGCATGTTTGGAGAAAAAAAAGGAGCAGCATTTCCTGGAAAGAACACCTGGCCAACTATTAAGCATGGCGGTGGATGTATCATGCTTTGGGGTTGTGTTGCACAGGAAACATTGCATGGGTGGAGAGAAGAATGGATTCCACTAAAAACCAGCAAATTCTGGAAGCAAACATCACACCATCTGAAAAAAAAAAAAAAAAGCTGAAAAGTGGACGGCTTCTACAACAGGACAATGACCCTAAACATACCTCGAAATCCTTTTTGCATAGTGCCACAATAATGTTTTTATTTTTTTATCATTGTTCAATTTATGACATAAGAAGCTGAAATATTGTGCATTTTTTCCATTTCCAAGAGAGACTGTGTTAACATCTTATCGCCAATCAAATTTTCCTTGTACCCCACATGCCACAAGATCCCACAAGATCCAACTCTGCTATTCTTTGGGCAGTAAATAAGGATAAGTAAGTGGTTAGCAGGTAAGATCTTTAAAGCTAAGAACCTGAGTGGCTTGTAAAGAAAAAAAGGGTAATTGTCACCCACCTGTTTCCAGTATCTGGGTTCTGATTGGCTAGGAAAATGGATAGAATTAAGATTAGCAATGCAGCCTCACACCTCCAGGGTCAAAGGTTTGAATTCCACCTTTGGGTCAGTGTGTGCGTTTGGAGTCTTCATGTTCTTGCACTGCTTGGTGGGTTTCCTCTGGTTTTCTCCCACAGTTTGATTATGATAATCAACGTTTCCAAAGTGCCTACAGTGCGTGAGCGAGTGTGATTGTCACCCTGTAAAGGGTGAACCCTGCTGGGATAGGCTCCAGGCGTCCCTCAACCTTGTCACAAGAGGTGTTTGAATGCATATCAACCGTCTGGCAAAAAAAAACATCTGATTGTTGCACCCCTAGTGGTGACTTATAAAAGTACCAGCTCTGTGATAATAATTGATTCGGACCTGTATAATCTGTACACTTCAGACCAGATTGTATATCAAGCACTTAAACACTGAGAGACACATTGCCAGTGAGAGATACTAACTTATACTACAAAACACTTCTCCTTAGCACCACCATTCTCTCTCCTGTCTTTGCAAGATATTTATTGCAGCCACTTCTCTTTCTCTCGCTAACACTGTTATTATTGCTCTCTTTGAGCCGAGACACTCGGATGAATCCTGAAGTAGCTTATTTGTGTAATTAATGTAACGCTATCCTGAAGTTAGACCTTGTGCCTGTGCATAGTCTCCTCCCAACCATGAAATAACCTCTTATAGCAAAAAAAAAAAAAAAAAAAGTCAATTAAATACATTTTCTCTCTCCTGTTCCCTTTCGGCTTTCTTCTCCGAGCCGTACCTGGCAGCGAAGACTTAGTGAGGCTTGGTGTTGTCGGGCTCGAGAGTCCAGCCATGCATTTGACAGCAGTTTAATCATTATAACTGCAGTGGTGTGCCGGTTCTCCGGGTGTGAAGAACTCCACTGGAAGCCTTTGTGTAATGAGACTGACAGTCATGGCAGGGGACCTTTCGCTGATTGCTTAATGCATGCAAATGGGATGTTAATGTGGGAGCTACATGCCGAGGCGAGTTTCACTCGAACCTGCCAAACGTTGCCACCCACAACCAAACGCGCTGAAATTAAAGGTATTATCGAAATTGTCAGCTTCTTGAAAACAGCATTTTTCCCACACCAGATCTTTATTTCCTCCGAAGGTTGGCACGCGCCTATTAGGAACGTGATTGCCTTTTCATTCCTGAAGTACGTCCGGCTGCTGCTATTTAAAGCAACCAGGTAGTCTTTGTTGACCCCACACACCCACAGCCCTGCGCCTACACGTCGCTTTTGATGCGCCGTTGAGTGCGCGGAGGCTTTAAATAATAGATAAAGTCGTAGATAAAAAGGTATGACATTTCCTGTGCCATTCGTCCGCAGTGCTAATAAAAGGTTTTAATAAGAAGGTGACCTTTTTGGAATGGATTTGTAAATGTCACAATGCAAGCATCCTCAGTAGGAAAGGACTGAAGGAGCACAGGGCGCTCAGACTCGTCTGCCGCTGCCTTCCTGCCTAGAACGGTTCGTACTCGATGCATATTCACATTCCCGGCGTGGCGCTCGGCTCAGAGGGCATTCAGCTTTGACTGCAGAATTACATCCATAATTAATCAGAAGATGCAGCTCAAATATGCGCGACAAGGCTCGGGTTTTGTGTGCGTGAAAATAAATCTTATTTATTGGGTAAACATTTTGCACGCACAGTGTCAGAAATGTCTACGTTTTACTACCTTGTTTTTTTTTGTTGTTGTTGTTGTTGTTGTTGGTGTTTTTTTGGTGTTGGTTGAGTCTCTTAGCTCTAGTCTCACTGCAGATGACATGCTGTTCAATATGGATGAGTCCTTGTAGTAAGAAATACTCAGGCCAAGCACATTAAGCTGTGATTCATGGTCCGGGTTTAAAGTCTATCGTGCATCCTTTTATATTAAGGACTCTGGTAAATATTAAGTGTAGCTACCACATGTTTTTTTGTTGTTTTTGTTGTTGTTTTTAATGCAAATGAAAAGTGTAACAACAGAAAAGTGCTTCTGAATAACTAACTGAAAGACAGATATTTAAAGGGAAACTATTCTGCAGAAATTCACTTTTTTTCACATCATCTTGATGCTCAGATTCAGGTCTCTACAGACCAAAAAAAATTGTCATTCTTCCATTTTTGTTTAAAACAAGCCAGTTAGCTCCCCCCCCCCCCCCCCCCCCCCCCCCCCCCTAATGTGAAATCATATAAGGACATAGTCCTTGCCTCAGCTCATTTACATAGATACTCAAAAGGCGCTTTTGGTGGAGGAGTGACATAAAAGGAGTTTAAGGTTTAAAAAAATATTGAGAGAATTTCAGCTGGACCATTCAAAAAATAATAAAATATGGGACCTTTAATATAAAGCTGGTTTATTTAGAGGTGTAATCCGAGCAGGACGTCATTTCCGACATAACAATGCATTCACTCTGGCAAACCTGTAGTGTCACTTGTAGTTTGTATAGACTGCTACTGGTGTCGTAGTGCAAAGTAGTGTAGAAAATTAGCCATGCAAGCTAACTGTATTGGTGAGATAGTCTTAAAGAAGCCACAAATGATCACATAACCTGTTTATAGGCAACGTGTGTAACCCAGTGAGACTATAAATATTATATAATGTTAACTATTAATCCCTAATTGATTAAATGCCACTAAGAGTTTTATAAAGTTGCTAAGTTTTGCATGTATTGGTAACCTTGACTACTTAGCCAAGCTCCTTACATACCCGCTATTACATTCCGCGTCTCCTTTGGTTCCATTTTCGCTTTAGGGTTTGTGTCCATGGAGTTTGTGCATGTTCTCCCCATGCTTGGTGGGTTTCCTCTGGGTAATCTATTGCCTGTACTGTGTGATTGTGTGTTTGTGTGCCCTGTGATGGATTGCCACTCCATCCAGGGTGTACCCTGCCTCATGCCCTGAGTCCCCTGGGATATGCTCCAGGACCCATGTGACCCTGAACAGGATAAGAGGTATAGAGAATGAGTGAGTGAAAGTGAGCAATATTGATTATTGTCAGGGATAACCCCTAGAGGGCGCCAAAGCGCCCTGTGTTTTTGTTTGTAGTTCCTTTCGTTTAAACTTCATTTCCCATGTGGCAACTCGGTCAGGTGACCATGGGCGCTCACCTGAACCGAGTTGGTTATTAGTTTCATTATAAATAGTTAGGTTTCTTTGAGTTTCTCGTCTTGTGTTTGTTGATTTAACCGCATTAATGTCTGTGAGTTTAGTTCTTGTCTACTGTTGTCTTTATTCGTGTTTTGGTTTCGTTTTACTTATAAAGTATATTTGTTCTGTTTAATTTCCCTGTTTTGTGTTTAAATAACAAACATCGTTTCCGTTAACCACCTGGAGCCCTGCATTTATGCCTCGCACCCAATTTCGTGACAATTATTGATTGCTAAGGTGTTTGAATATCAATTAAGAAAAATGTGTAAAATTTGCAATCCTAATCCATATCTCTTTAGCACATCAAATATTTATATCTGTATTGGTATTCAATTTCAATTTCAGTTTTATTTCTATAGCGCATTTAACAATCTCAAAGCAGCTTCACAGAAATGAAAAGAATATGAAAAGAACATTTATGGAAGTGTATATATGTGTAAGAAAAACATTAGTGTCTAGATAATGAGATTGTCCCTGATGAGCAAGCCAACGGTGACGGCGACAGTGGCCAGGAAAAACTCCCTGAGATGGCAATAGGAAGAAACCTTGAGAGGAACCAGACTCAACAGGGAACCCATCCTCATCTGGGTGATAACAGATAACAGAAATTCTATAACATCATGTGTGTTATGCAGCTGAAAGTTCGATATAACAGAAGTTATTTAAATTAACACAAAGTCCAGTTCAGCTCAGGGATGAGTCAGCAGGTGCAGAGGGCAGATGGGGGTCTGGATCACTGGGAGCTCAGGAGCAGCATGTGTAGATCCAAACCAACAAACCAATCCAGCTGGAGCAGGTCCTTCTCTGGATGCCTCAGGAACCTCGCAGGGTCGGCCTCGGTCTACTGGAGCTGGCACAATCTCCAGATGCCTCGGGATGGGTGGAAAAATAAAGAGCAGGTGAAAAGAATTAGCATGGTTGCCATTCAGGATAGATGTACTGGAGTATGAGGTAAAGAAATTAATTATGTGTATGCCAGATTAAAGAGATACGTCTTGAGTCTACTTTTAAATTGGGAAACTGTGTCTGAGCCCCGAACACTGTCAGGAAGGCTATAACAAAGTCTTGGAGCTAAATATGAAAAWGCCCTACCTCCTTTTGTAGATTTTGATATTCTGGGAACTACCAGTAGTCCAGAGTTTTCTGATCTTAAGGAGCGTGGTGGATTGTAATGTATCAGAAGACTGGTTAGGTATGTGGGAGCTAGACCGTTTAGAGCCTTGTATGTAAGTAATGCTATTTTGTAATTAATTCTAAACTGAACAGGTAGCCAGTGCAGGGATGATAATATTGGGGTTATATGATCATATTTTCTGGATCTAGTGAGAACCCTGGCGGCTGCATTTTGGACTAACTGTAGCTTGTTAATTGAGGATGCAGGACAGCCACCCAGTAATGCATTACAGTAGTCCAGTCTGGAGGTCATGAATGCATGAACCCAAACTCTCCCACACTTGGTTCAGACATTAATACGTATTCTCTCTCTCTCTCTCTCTCTCTCTCTCTCTCTCAAAATTCCATCATTTGAAACACCCTGTGAAGTCACCAGCACAGACGTCACTTCCTCCATGCGTTACTATGGTAACATGAGCACCTCGGATCCCTGTTGCTCCTACTGTGAAAATTTCACACTATGGAAATGAAATATTGAATATTTAATAAAAAAAAAAAAACTGACACCATTATAAAATGTATACTATACACTGAAATGTGTATAACTTGTAAATAAATGTTTTTATTCGGTTACAAGAAGTACAGCATATTATTATTGTTATTATTATTGCATCATTTTTTACAGATTACTATCCGATATAATATCAAGGATTTATTGATTAAAATAAATGATAAATTACGGTTATATCAATGATGTCGTTCTCAATGATAATAATAATAATAATAATAATAATAATAATAATAATACGAATAAGAATAAGAATAACAATAATAATATATGTATATCCCTTTTTCGACCTCCATCCCTCAAGGGGCTGTAATAACTGATGGGAAATTTTCCATGTCCACTTCCAGCGAAGTGAAGACCTAGTGTTCACTTGTTCCAACACCATTCAAAGTTCACTTTGAACTGAGCCATTTCACTCCCTGCACTTCGGAATCGCTCTTAACCTGACTGAACACCCTGAGCTGTCTACTTCTCAGGGAACTTTAAGCCGATCTGAATGCAGCCATGCTCTCTCTCCTTCCTCTTTCCGGACGGACCTTTATACAGTGCCACTCTTTTATCACTCATATTTCATCATGAGATGTAAAAAAGGCTTATGTTCTTTGATGGAACAGATGTACAGCACTGTACATAACACCAAAATCTCTTATTTGCTGTTAATAAAAAAGACCATTCTGATACTCTTTATGCATGTTTGACTCTAGTACTTCTGACGTCACTAAGCATATCGAAGAACAGCAGACATATCAAGTGACTTGTTCATTCGCATTAAAAAATTTATAAAAAAAATAACAGGGACTAAACCAGAAAAATCATTCTTTGAAAATATGAATGCTATACATTTTCTCTTCAAAAAACTGTTAATTAAGACAGAAATGCATGGTGTGAGAATTCTGGCTCTGACAGTTGCTCAACCTGTTCATGTTCCTCAATCTGTTAAAGTTCATAACTGATGTGGAAGTGAGGAAATGTTGGATGCACGTGATCCATAAGGATGGCTTACATGTACCTTTTTGCATAGATACATAAAGAAATTCTCCATGTTCAACAGTCATAATGCTGAAACGATATGTTTGTCCACATGATGTAAAAATACAGTGCATTCCAAAAGTCTTCATACATACTGCCACTTTTAGTACATGCACAAGTTCATCATGACTGAGAGATGATTCTACAAGTTTTCACAAATAAATCATGTCGACGGTGATTGATTGGTTAAGTAAAAAACATTTTTAAAGAATTAAGACTAAAAACCTTTAACATCCCCTTCAGTATGTATAAAAAGTTTGGTAAAACTTCATAGTATTAGTTCTCCCCTGCAGGTATTTGGTGCTTTTCATCCATACAACTCATAGTGATGACCCAAAGTGCAGGGAAAGTCTTACATCCTCTGAAACTCTTCAGTGGAACTCGTTCTGATGAGGGACACAGTGCGAAGACACAAGAATGAGTACATACTGTAAGAGTGGTCACTCTTCATCTCCAGGGACTCCTTTGTGTGTTTAGTGTCCTTGGACAGATCAGATCCCATCCATGTGAAATGAAAACAGAAATGGTATGTGCAGACACAGTGTAAAATCGAAATTCAGTACGCTTGTTTGGTTCAGAGGTTATTTTTATGAAAATCTGGCTTCAGTCATTGTGCAAACAAGATGGGAGGATGTACGAGGCGTGGTGCGTGACTGTCTGTGGATGTGTGTAATGTTCAGTGCATGTGATCAGAGGACTGAGGGATGTACTGTAAATTGTAGAACAATACTGGATTTAAAAAAAAAACACTCAGTTCTTTAAGACATGAAGGTCAGCTGTACTAGAACACTTCCTGCAAGAAGAGTATTGTCAAGTGCATTTGTAAAACCCATCGAGCACCATGATGAAACTGGCTTCTTAACAAACTGCCTCAGATTAGAGCAGTTATGAAGCTTTACAGAGCAGAAGTAGCAGATACTGTATGTACATCTCAATATCAACTGTTCAAAGGAGATTACGGTGTATTTGGCATGCCTTCAGCATTGTTTTACAGTGTAGAAGGAAATAAAAATCAGGAATGACAATGGAGTTTGAAGGGGTGTACAAATTTTTGACTGGTAGTGCATCTAAATCATTTCGTTCCCCATTACATGCCTTTGTTCCTAGATTGTTCCTGAAACAGCAAGTCTCCTACATTTGCAGATTGTACTGTATTTTACTCATCCAGTTTATTTTGTAATAAGGTATAATTTCTTTTCCTATTATATAAGATGATCTAAAAATATTTTTCTGTATATGAAAAATATAATAACAGCAGAGATGGAAGAGCAAATATGCCTGTCTAGAAATGTGCAAATAACACACAAATATGCTGTGCACTACGTTTTTCATTTAGTTTTAATAAAGTTATATATATATATATATATATACTTTTTTTTTCAGCTGAAAATGAGAAATAAAAAAAAATAAAAAAAACTATATGGTACAGTACTGATAAGTCCATCCAGCATAAAGTGCATCCTTCTGACAGAATGACTGAATGAATTACATCATAATGACATTATTAAGACTTATGCTATGACAGATGACTAAGGTGACCGAATGGAGTATACCGCAAGGACATTATTGAATGACATGAAGCATCATCTTTCATAAATATGCAGACGGAATACAACTCAACAGATCTGTAGAGCCAAACCCTGCTCTTACATCTAACATGTGCTTACAACACATACTGTACAGCAATAACTGTATGAAGTGTGTGAAATAAGTTTGTGGGTAGAAAAAAAAAAAGCAAAATTCAGCATTATACAGTAGGTGTAATTAGATTTTCTCATTTTTAGAAACGTTAGACATTTCCATCCACTGTGTTTTGTTAAAATGCTGCAAGCACAGTATTTAACATGTTCCCCAAACCCACTCACGCCCCCCCATGCCCCCCCCCGCCCCCCCCCCAAAAAAAAAGAAGGAAAAGAAAGAACAAAGAATGAATCCATTACACCTGTTTAATGGTGCATTGTTGCACTGGCTGTGTGCTCCTTTCCAAACCAGTTGTAGGCTTCTTTTGCTGGTTTATAAAGCTGTAAATGGATTAACACCTTCATACACCTCTAAATATCTGACCCGCTCAATTCAGGGTTTAAGATTCTTAAATGATCCTAAGAATGAGGTACAAGAATGATGTATTTCTGCTTCAAGCTAGTAAGCACTAAATGTGGTGGAACATTTTATCTGACGATCTTTGGCAGGTGTACACCATTCTTCTCCTTCTTCCTCTACTTTTTAAGCTTTAAGAAATAGTAGATTATATAAAATGATTGTTTAGGTTCATACTATTGTTTTTGTACAGAATTTTCATCTAGTGTTTTTAATCTTTTCTAGCAAATCAAATGTTAAATCTAATTTTCCTCTTTTCATTCAGACTGTTTTTCCCCCTGCTATTTTTAGTTTATAAATTGGTATTAGACAGGCAATTTGTCAGAAATGAAAAGGCTTGGATGCAAAGCTTTTTATTGAACATATCCGGGCAGCAGAAATGAAAGGGCAAGGCAGTAATCAGAATCAGTGGGAAGGCAAAAAGGTCAGGCAATCTACAAACTAGGCAAGGAGAGAAAAAAAATACAACACAATGAGGTATTAACAGTCGAATCCAGATATACTGAAAAATATGTAAAAGTTGCAATAGAAATAAGCATAAAACATAGCCTTAAATTCAGCATCCTTATTATGATCTACATTGAGATTAATTCATAACCTAACCAGAAAATATTATTCTTTACATTATGGGAAAGTTTTTCCTATATTTCTTTGTTAAATGTATACAGGTAAAGGTACAGTACATTTAATTCCCATATTATGTGGACCTATAGTAAGATTTGTGTCTCATTTGCATGACTATATGCAGATGAACTGCATACTGTTTAAGGAATTTGTAGAATAAAAATTAAAAAGTGGGCCTAATACAGAGCCCAGTGGTATGCCTTAGAGATATTTTTTCTTTCTATGACTGGGGCACACAACATTTAGTACATCTTTTATAGAAGACAATGCCAATAATTTTGAGCACAAGGTTTTACATTTAGGTCCCCCCCCCTTTTTTTAAACCAACACAGCCAAAATTGTACATAGTTAAAAATAATGCATATATACATTTAACATTACTGATAGTGAAAGTTCTGAACTATCTTTTGTTTGACAGCACTCATTGGATTGAATAAAAAGGTCATTGGAGAATCGTCTAAGCAACTCAATGCAGATTTGAGAAAGAGGATGATTGATTTACACAAGTCAGGAACATCCTTTGGAGTCATTTCTAAACAACTGCAGATTCCAACTTTAGGTCAAAATATTGTACCAAAGTGCAAGTTAATGGGAAGTGGAACCACTGTGCCAAGGTCTGGAAGAAGACCCAAACTAGAACTCCAGTCTCACTGTCTACAGTCGTGGCCMAAAATTTTGAGAATGAGACAAATATTAGTTTTCACAAAGTTTGCTGCTAAATTGCTTTTAGATCTTTGTTTCAGTTGTTTCTGTGATGTACTGAAATATAATTACAAGCACTTCATACGTTTCAAAGGCTTTTATCGACAATTACATGACATTTATGCAAAGAGTCAGTATTTGCAGTGTTGGCCC
>QMIH01001650.1:121534-146120 GCA_003987875.1 Clarias batrachus | reverse complement strand
TAAGTTCATTAATTAATAATCCCACGCTATCTCAAAACGGGAGGGTCTTCCCGTGTGTATCACAAGCACTTTCACTAGCTCCTATTTCATTGACCCACTCTAACGCCCAGCATAAGGGCTCTTATAATTAAAAAACATCGCGTGGTGCGGCTCTCCATACCGCACCACGTAACACTTTAGGCGTGGTTACGGGTTTTGGCCGCATGATATCAGTGTTGCAAAAGAGGACAGATTTCGTTAAGTAAATTAATAAGTTTTATATTGTATATTTGAGTCAAAGGTGTATAAGACTCACTTTGTCCCCAATTTACTAACAAATCCGACTTACGAACCTGCTCCTGGAACAAAACTCATTCATTCATAAGTAGAGGACTAACTGTAACACCTAGAAAATGAGGCACAGTGGCATAGCGGTTAACACTGGGATCTTTCACTTCGATGGTCGAAGAACCGCTTCCTGCTTTGGGTCTATGTGTGTGTGTGTGTGTGTGTGTGTGTGGAGTTTGCATTTTCTCACTATGCTGTACAAATAGCTACAAATTACCTTCACTGGCATTTTCCAAATTGCCCATAATGTGTGCTGTACAATTGTTCAGGATGTATAATGCCTCATAACCACAGCTTCCTGGGATTGACTCCAGACCCTGTTTACAGCATACGTGCCATTGAAGGTATGCATTTATAATTTAAAAAAAAGGCTTTGATTCCTGATAATAACTAGGGTGAGATGTAACTTAAAATTAGTTTCAGACATTTCCCACTGACTAACAGGAGAATGGGCGTGGTTAAGGATGTTCTGCAGCCAGGAACTCAAAACCCTCAGTGATGTGTTACTATGTTCACCCACACATACAGTCATCAACTTTACTTCGATTATGATTTGTGAAATACATCCAGATCAGTGTTGTTTTCATCAGTGCAACAACTTAAATTAATCTTACTTCACATAATATCACCAGGTTTTTTATGTTGGTATTCAGGCATTTTATAATTATGAGTATTTATGCACTGTATACAAGTACTATTACCTTTAATGATGCATTTTTTAAATGTATAATTAGAGTATATTAAACCACGTAAAAATATGTGTTCATGTTTTATGTTTTTTTCTTTTCACTTCTTTAGCACTAATCATATTAACTGAAAATAAATTTTATAAATTTACAAAAAGGCATGAAGTGAATTTCAGCTGAGAAATTGTACAGAAGCTTCTCAGCACCAATTTACATAAGAATGATTAAAACATTATAAGAGATAAACTGTATATACATCACCTTGAGCATGGAACACTGGTACAAGTAAAACCAACACTAAAAAGGTAACAGAAACAGAGAACATGACAAAAATATTAAAATAATTCAATCTATTTATGAAAACAGTACATTGTAGTCACACCAAACACACAAGATTCATTCTTATTCAGGAAATCTAATCTACTTTTTGTAAGAAATACAAAAGTGACCATTCACTAATGTCATTAATTCTAAGGTGTTTAATGTCTTTACTGCACAAAGTTACCAAGAGTGTAGTTTTTTTATTATTATTATAATATAATTATAATAATAATAAAAAAATTGTTTGTCCTAATCACACAAAAAAACTCATCACTCCGGATATTCAGACTGCAGATGAACAACTTTATACCCAACACTCACTCTAATGAAGACACAAAGAGAACATTTACTCACAGAGCATCACAGGGAGACGACTGAGCTCCATCCTGTCTCTATATTGACTGACTGACAGACTGACTGACAGAACAGTGATGTGTGTTAAAGTCTTAACAGTTCTCGTGTTTTCTTGAAGTCAGATCACACTACTAAGAAAGAAAGAGATGATGAGTGTGTTGAATATTTTAACTTCTCTTTTAATGCTTAAAGTGTTTGTACATGTATCTGCACTTCCTTCCTCTTAAACACTTTCTGTTTCTCTCTAACACCCATTTACAAAAAGTGGAGAGAAACAGCTTATTTTCATACGGGAGATGATCTCATCTTGGAAATGATTAAAACCACATGCTAACAGCACTTAAAAAAATATCTAATGGTGTCTACCAGGAGGAAACTCAAACGGATATGATAAGAGCAACTACCATCTAAATCTGCACAAACATTTTCTGAGCTCAGGATAAAACCAGATACCATGGAGCTGTGAGATGGCATCGTGCCATCCTTATAAAATCAGTTTAATTAATGATGCCCACTGTGGTCAGTGTCTCCAGACTCCTTATCTCTTCAACCCCTGACTGTGACTTTAAACAGGATGAAGTGTTTACTGCAGATAAATCAATCACTCAATGAATCTGAAATTATTAAAACTGAGTTCTAAACTGTGGATAATATGTGAGATCATATAGACCAACAATAAGACCAACAACCTGCTCTGCTCTGATCTTCACTGCATTTCAGATCTGGTCAGATTGGGTTAGTGTATGTGTGTTGGGGGGGGGGGGTGTTCATAGAGCAGACCATCACAAATTATATAATTTAAACCTAATGAAATGACTGTACCACAGGATATAAATGATGCAGATCCAGGTGCACATGGAGTTATAGCTAGGCATTCTGGGCTCCACTACGTATTCTGAGAAAATTATAAGTTCTAAATTGCCTATGTGATTCTTAGCAGCAAAGCCATTTCCTCATTAGCTTTTTGTGTTCTAATTTCACTCCATCACATACACACGAAATGAAGGAACTTCAGGGAACTAACAGTTGAAACAACTAACAGTACTTATCATTAGCATGAGTGAGTCCAGTAACTAAAATAAGCTGGCAAACCTTGTTTGCTGTATAAGTTATCTCAGCTTGTTCACTGACTGTTCTATTAAATATTTTACTGACATGATGTCAGATCCACACCAGTAACAGCACCAAAGTCCAGGTTCACTGAACACAGTCCATTAGTAACCTTCAAGCTGCTGAGTGGAGAAGATCACTCAGTTAAAGTCAGAAGGGGAACACAACAGGCCACTCATAGCTCATCATCTCTAACCCACCACTTTACTGTCTATCTTCTGAACCCTGAGCTGATCTTCTTGCCTTCTTTTATTGAGAAGAGAGAGTCCATGATCTTTAGCCATAATCTAGTACCAGTTATATCATTTTAGTCCTGCTGATGCTGATACCAGATTAGACCTTTAGTTTCACTTTTCAGAATAAGCATGAATGCTCATCACTGGAGGATAGACATCATATATGCTATCCTGTTTATAAATACGTCATAGGCCTGTTTACGTTCCTTGCTAATCCCTTGACCTCTGCCTGTTTCCTGACCTTGACCTTGCTTAACCCCATGTGATATTGTTTGCCTGTGTAAGAAAGTCAGTAAAAGCTGGTTGACCTGCACTTGTGTCTGTCACACGATTGATAACAAAAGATTAAACTGTAATGTAAACAAGATACAATTCTGAGATTAATTGTAAATTAAATCCTAATAAAGCTCTACTAAGGTGTCACGTCATTTTGAAATGGGATTTCTCATATGCTCTCTCATGATGCACTACTAATTCCTATTGTATATAAATGTAAAGCAAACATCTGCTAAAGAGCGAGCATTGATGTGCTGTCTTCATTTGCTTTAGATTTTCTTTAATAAATACATGAATCAAATTATTTTATTTTTAACAACACAAGAAGTATTAGTGCAGTTGGATTTGTTCACCATATTTACAGTCATTACTTGAGTCGTTCAACTCTCTCACACATTCACACATCCCCCCCCTTCTTCACTAAATTAAGAAAGAAAAAAAAAACCTGTTACAGCCCTGTGTGTGTGTGTGTGTGTGTGTGTGTGTGTGTGTGTGTGTGTGTGTGTGCATACAAATCTAATGAGAAGAGCTTGCTTGCATGTGTTGTTTATCTTTTTATCTTTTCTCTTAATTTATACACTCAATTAATTTCATAATTTCATTAAACTTCTAAATTAAACCTATACAGATATTTACATAATTATTTATTTGCCCTTTCTGTTTTAATGCCACATGAAGATAGAATCAATAATGGTGAATGAAACAACTACTTTAGTTTGATATTAATGTATATTTGCAGGGTCTTTTCAGAACTCATGCATGTTTAGAAAATGTAGTTGCTGATATCTATTTTGTAGGTGGATTGTAGTGGTTTGTGTGAGCTCCACAGACTTCACACCTTTTCATAATAGATTAAAGAGTCATTATGTAGAATTCTTAATACATTTTTGATATGGATCACATAGAGGTCTACTGCTTCAAATCCACTAAAACAATGAAGAATTTTTTTTCCCCATGAAGTAGAGAGTAAGGATATAAAGTCAACAGAATCAATCATGACCCCAACCTGCCTTAAGTGAAACATTCAGGCTGCTTGTGGTGGTCTAGGAAATGTTTTCTTTTTGCACAATGCATTCCTTATTACCATCCCAGCATTGTTTTAGGAGTTTCTAATAAAGTGTCAAGTGCATTATGTATAGAAATGTTATTGCTCATTAGTCAATAGTGATTTTATCTCCTGTTTGACCTGCTGCAGAGACTCTGGCTTTAAATGGGGATTTTTATCTTGTCAAAATTTTGGCTTTAACAGATCTCAGTAAAGTAAAGCCTTTATTTTGTCACATATACATTACAGCACAGTGAAATTCCTTCTTTGCATATCCCAGCAGAACAGCATACATGTAACATGGTACAGCGCCCCTGGAGCAGGTAGGGTTAAGGGCCTTGCTCAAGGGCCCAACAATGGCAACCTGGCTGAGCTGGGAATCGAACCGCTGATCTTCCGATCAGTAACTCAGTGCCTTAGCCCAGTGAGAGTCAGTGAAGTTAAATTTGTCCTCCCCATTAACAGTTATAAAGTTAATTATTTGTTCTCACGTATTCACCTTCGCACTTCTTCCCTTACTTCACTTTTGACATGAAATCACTACACTAAAAAAGAAAATAAACCACATCCGTGTGCAGGTCTCTGTTCTCAGGCCTCTAATACCGCCTCTGCTCTGTGTGTGTACAGGACTAATGAGTGTCTGTTTCTGTGCAGTTTTGCTCTTATGTATAACACAGATATGTAAGTAATCATTAATGACTATTAAAAAAAGTAAGTAATGTCTGTGAGTTTGGTATTAGTGTGAATTTCAGTGATTTCTTTCTTCAAGAACAATGGAATTGTATGTAAAAAAACAACCAACCAAAAAACATTTTCGTTTCACATGAAACATTACCAGAGGCTCTACCTCAGCAGCTAAATAAATTACATTAAAGCCAGTCATGTTCTTTAATCGAATGTGATGATGATGAGATGTTGTCACTGAGCAGCAGATGACAGCAGGACACAGAAGATCAGCTACAGATTCTAACAATACAGACTCATTAGATGATTTAAACCCTGTGTTTTAAACTCGCTCTACTTGTACTCTTACCTGTTGAACTCTCAAAGGTACTGAGAGTAGTTACACATCAAACTAAACCCTTCTCATAACAGATATGGATCCACTGATCCACCTGAGCAGTCATGCTGAAGTACACACAATGTCCTAATCACACAATAAGCTCATCACTCAGGACATTCAGACTGCAGATGAACAACTTTATACCCAACACTCACTCTAATGAAGACACAAAGAGAACATTTACTCACAGAGCATCACAGCGAGACGACTGAGCTCCATCCTGTCCCCTAAATGAATGACTGAGCTGAAGTGTGTGTGAACATTTAACCACTTCCTGTCTTCTTACAGAGTTATAGAAATAGATATATGGAGAAAGACGGAGAGAGAGAGAGAGAGTTTACGCATGTTGCTTTAATATTTTAGTTTACACAGGTCTGTAAAATCTATAATATTTCTATTTACTATGATTTAAATAATTAGAATAAAAGATTACTAAGTAGTAGTGCTTTAAATAATTTAAAAAATGTACATTACAACCTTTCTTTCGCTACTCTATACCCTTTCCCAATGGTACAATTATTTAATCTGCCAATCAGGTTGCATAATTGGTTGAATCAATAGATCATGAACCGCACACAAACACAGGCCGTAGCTTGTATTTCAGAAAGTTCCTCTCACATGCACATGCTCACACGCACACCCATTTACATATCATGATCACTGACTGAATAGGGAAAACGAAATGTTTTACTCCCTCTAGTGGTGACCATCTACTAATTTGAATCCTGACATAATTCACATGGCAAATAGATTGAAACAGAACTATTCAATACAAGCAGAAGGTAAACATAGAAAACAAACTGACCTATAGAATCAATATCAGCACATGCAGGAAACTAAAGGCAGTGTTAAACAAAAATCACCAAAAGGGCAAAATAAATGTACATGACTATTGTCAAGCACCACTAGAGCCCAAAGGGAACCTATAAAATATTTGGCATAATGTTTTGGGTTTTAATGTTATGGCTGATTTGTGCATTATTCAACATTTAACATAATAATAATAATAATAATAATATCTGACACTAGTTATTATCGAATAAAATATTCAATTAAATTTTATTTCTATAGTGCTTTTAACAATGATCATTGTCTCAAAGCAGCTTCGCAAAAAGAAAAAGAAAATTTAAGGAAGTGTGTATGTGTGAGGAAAATGTGTCTAGATAATGAGATTGTCCCTGATGAGCAAGCCAAGGGTGAAGGTGACAGTGGCAATAGGAAGAAACCTTGAGAGGAACCAGACTCAGCAGGGAACCCATCCTCGTCTGGTTGATGATGGATAACAGAAATTGTATAACATCATGTGTGTTATGCAGCTGAAAGTTCAGTATAGCAGAAGTTATTTAAATTAACATGAAGTCCAGTTCAGCACAGGGATGAGTCAGCAGCTTCAGAGGGCAGATGGGATTTGGATCACTACGAGTTCAAGAGCAGCATGTGTAGCTCTAAAGCAACATGAAGAAGAATCCAGCTGGAGCAGGTCCTTCTCTGGATGCCTCAGGAACCTCGCAGGGTTCCTCTGTCTACTGAAGCTGGCACAATCTCCAGATGCCTCAGGATGGGTAGAGGTATAGAGAACAGATGGAAAGAATCAGCGTAGTTGCCGTTCAGGACAGATGTATTGTATGACTTACGTGTATGCCAGATTAAATAAAATAGATGCGTCTTGAGTCTTCTTTTAAACTGGGAAACTGTGTCTGAGCCCCGAACACTGTCAGGAAGGCTGTAAGTTTTGGAGCTAGATATGAAAAAGCCCTACCTCCTTTTGTAGATTTTGATATTCTGGGAACTACCAGAAGTCCGGAGTTTTGTGAGCTTCAGGAATGGGGTGGATTGTAACGTATCAGAAGACTGGTTAGGTATGTGGGAGCTAAAACATTTAGAGTCTTGTACATAAGTAATGCTATTTTGTAATTAATTCTAAACTGAACAGGTAGCCAGTGCAGGAATGATAATATTGCAGTTATATGATCATATTTTCTTGAGCTAGTCAGAAAATAGTAGTTATTTAGTTTAGTAGTTAAAAGATACTTGTGTGATCTCTACTAGTGAACACCATCTTCACCTTCTTCACCACAGGGTTTTTAACATCTTGTCTCGAGGGATATTTTAAACACCTGAATCACAGCTGACTTGGAACAGACACATTAGATCACTCCCTGATCCTCCTCTGTATCCTCCACTTCTACCTTATAGCCCTGGGTTAAAATCTGTACAATTTAAACAACAGCATACTGACAAAGAGCAGAGATGTTTATTCAGTGTTTAATGAATGGAGCTGTTCTGAATAATTGCAMTCAATAACCTGATGAATATTCAGTTCATACGGATTTCAAATATTGATGATGAACATGTCTTAATGGTTGCACAGTTCAGATCATCTTATGTTAAATATTAATGATATGAAAGAAGTAATTAGARATGTATCTGTAGCTAATATAGGACAAATATTCAAATTCAAATTTTTTATTTATTTTTTATTTTTCCAAATACACAGCCATAGTTACTATGATATGCAGTGAAATGCTTATATGACCCCCAGTGCAGTGACCTAAAAAGAAGAATTTCTCTGTGAGAATGAAATGCACTAGCGAGTACAATTAATGTAAAAAAAAGAACATTTCAAATCTAGAAATAAAAATATGAAATAAAAGAAAATTATAACAGAAATGTTTAAGCTGAACATTTTACATTATGTTCAAGCTTGCTAATGAAATAGAATTGAAATAGACGTGTATGCAGTGTTAAGTGTATGAGTTATACAGGATGAATTACTGCTGAATAGAGTTAGTTCTCATTTGTGTGAAAAATGAGTGATGTCCAAACACAAGCAGAATATTGTGAAAAGTCCCAGATGTGTGTAATCATGCAAATGTGCATGAGTGTGCAACGTGATGTGTAGTGTTGAATTGGTCAGTACAGTAAAAGGCATAAATTTACATTTTGGGGATTTGACCTGCAGTTTGTATCAACCATGAAGTTCATAAAAGATGGCTAGTGGGTTCTCAGTGCAGAAGCATCTCCACCGAGACTTTCAGCAGCCATTATGTTGAAAAGTATGAAACTATGATTATAAATATGATATGAAATATGATTACTCTCCTGTAGGTCAATATATTTTTTGGCTAAACAAAGCTGGAAGACTTATAGCTGGGGTAAGGTGGAACACAAATGTACAGAACCAGACTTGAGGAAGAAGTTTGCTCTTTTATTTATCCAATACGATGAGGAGGGGAAGAAAGAGAGAGAGAGAGAGAGAGAGAGAGAGAGAGAGAGAGAGAGATCATTAAATCATTAAAATAATTGATGAATAAAGTCACCAATGGTGACATGAGCTTAGCCAATGCTATGCTAGCAAAAACATTAGCTATAGGACTTAATAACTTACAATATTTGTGACTGTTTGAAGAAACTGAAAAATAAAACTGCAAGAAATGGCAAGTGTTTTCTGTTGCACTGGTTGACTGCGTGGGCTAAACACAAGCAGTTACTTCAGGGGAATTAAATTCAATTATTATTATCGCAGCATGGCGCGCACACACACACACACACACAAACACACACACACGCACACACACACGCACACGCACACACACACACACACAGAAAATGGTTTAAACTTAAATTAATATGAACAGAAATAACATTTTGCAATTTTCATCAGCTTAAAAAAAGCTTAAAAAATGCACACAACTGCAGTTAAAGATCACACAACTGAAAAATAAACTAACAGCAGTGTCCGAGTAATTCTACTAGAGTTAATCTCATAAAGAAACAGAAAACACAGCAGTACAAATACAGTAGAGGCAGATCGAATAGTGCGAAAACAAACACAATATATTTCAGGTAACAGTCAATAAACATGTTTTTAAGATAAGATAAGATAAGATAAGATAAGATAAGATAAGATATACCATTATCTTATTTAGTTACACTTTCAGTCAAATTACACAAGGTAATGTTGCACAGTTAATACATTAATAATACATTACATTTATATTGCACACATAAAGCTTAACTCCAGTAACACTGAGCTGTTCACACACCGCTCTGACTGTAATCTGCTCTATAGAGAATACAATATACACTGGAAAATATTATATTGTACATTTCCATACGGAAATAATGCGCATTAAACCATATGCACTTTGTATATTAATCACATTTTACTTGTACATGTACAAGAACAGAATTAATTCAAAGATCAGAACAACAGAGGTCTCTATAATAGATGAACTTTGCTTACTCGACTGTAACTGCATTCTCCATCCTCTTCTCTTCAGTGTGAGCTGTTAAAGGAATAATAAAACGTGATTTTAGTTACTTCAAATTTATTTCAAGTGTTTATGACAGAAAAGACCAACTCACCCTAAACACTTAATGTTCATACTGTTAGTGACAGTGAAGTGAAAAGTGACAGTTCTTCAGTAAAAAAAAAAAGTTAAAATACTCACATATCTTCACTAACTGCAAAGTTTAGATCAGAGATTATTTATCAATGATTACGAACAATTGATTAACATATTCATTCATGCTCTTAAAATGTTAGCTCTTCCTATTTAAACCCGTCTCCTTATGAAATAAACATCTGCACTGTTTCTAGTTAATTTCTAGTATATAGTCATCGTTTATTGACTCTCAGATTTCAGCAGAAACAYATATACTGTGGTTATTTTTTATCAAATCATACTTACATTTAATTATTATTGTAAAGAGAATTTAGGACACATGTGAAGAGCGGTGAGAATATGTACATAATGAATCYAARGCTTTCTGCTTTTCTTAAAGTAAAATGTATAGAGAAAGAGTTCTCACCTCGAGCTCTGTAACATTTGATCAGCAGAATGATGGTGACCAGCAGATACGGAGAGGCCGTCACTACACTACTGATCAGCATGAACACTGAGAATGAAGTTACTACACCTGATGGACCTGAAACACAATAAAAGAATTATAATGCTGCTTTGTTAATAATAAAGTGTATGTTAAACTCTACACTGTAAAAACTCCAAATAGAAAAAAATGTTGAATGAATCCGGTAATAAAAAGGTATTTTATTGACCTTTAAACAAAATAGATCCTGTATTCTCCTGTTTTACAAAAATCACTGTTTTCACTTTGACTAATTGTCAAGTATTGTTAGGACAATTTGTTTTTATAGAAAAAACAATCATTTGAACCAACTCCATAAATGGGAGACAACTTACATTTTTGAGTAGATGAAAAGTTGGTCAACCCTAGAGAAATAAAATTAATTGAGAAATAAATTAATTAAACTAAACACAACCATAACTACGCTGGCTTAAATATTTGAATTACAAGTTGCGTCAACTTAAGATTTTGAACTATGTACACGTTGTGTCAACTAAAATGTGAAAAATTTTGTTTGGCCAGCAAATTCCTCTAAAAGTTGAGTAAACTTAAAAAAGCTGAGCAACTTGTTACTAAACTTTTTTTAACTCACCGAAGCCTTAAAGATATATTATGTAGAGATAAGTTCAACAGATTAATACACATTTGTATTTAAATAAATATTTAAATTATTTCTCACCTCTGACTGAGACCCAGCTTTTGGGTGACTCTCCTCTCTCTGAGTGTTTACAGTGGTAGAAACCTTCATCTGACTTTGAGACCTTATGGATGATCATCTCTCCTGTAGTCTGTGTCTGGAGAACTGATCCATCTTTATAGAAATCAGCTCGGAGGTTTGAGGACGTTGTGTTGCGATATAAACAGCGTAGAGTCAGAGGACGTCCCTCAGTCACAGTATAGACAGGACTCTCCAGGATCACATCACCATCTAGAGCAAAGAGAAGCACATGTACAATATAACTAACTTATGATCTTCATTCACACACTGAGTATTTCTGAATATTACACTACAAACACACTACAGTAGATGAAGACTCACCATGCACTGTGATGTTGACAGGATTACTGTTTTCTCCAGATTCAGACTCACACCAGTAAACTCCAGTGTGTGATGTGTAGAGGAAGCTGATATTACATGTAGATCCTGTAACTGATCCCCACTGTGAACAATTTGTCAATCCCAGTTCATGTGTGTATCGTCTCACTGTCCATCCAGTAGAGTCTCTCTGGTTCTCACAGCTCAGTGAGAGAGAGTCAGCAGTAAAGTGTTGAGTTCTGCTGGGATTGATGATCAGAGAGACTGGAGGAGATTCACCTTAAACACAGAAGAGAGACGTGTGGATATTAATAAGTGGAACACAATGAGGATACATGTGCATATGTGCTCAGAATAATGTTTATAAATCAGAAAGTTTAATACACTGTCCAAAGCTTGGGTCATAACACAAATAATTTTCACATAAGAAAATTCATAATCATAAATGCTGCAAAAATACATCAAAAAACCTAAATTAAAACTGAAACAGTGAACACAGGAAAGACACAGAGGAACACAGAGGATATAAATAAAAAGTTTCTGAGGTGCAACTAGGAATAAGTCCACATGATCAGGGCATCACATTAACATCACATGACCACCAGAGGGCACTATCATCTCAGAACTAGTCTAGCTCTAGCACTCCACCTGCAGGTCACTTCCTCAGTGTAGACGACATTAGATCAGTACATGAATTTACACAGTGCAGAGTTCAGGGTCATGTTCAGTTTGTGACTCTCATTGAGGTGTTTAGAGTCTTTGATTTTAATTATTCTTCTTTTTATTCTCAGGTCTCTTATATTCTACTTTGATGTGTACGATCCTTGCCTGTTTTACTGCTCTGATATTTTTATTGTATTCATTAACAGTCTAATGTAATGACATCATCTGTATCTGCATCTGTGTATTACTCCTATTAGTCACTTCTATTTATTTATGTTTAAAAAAAATTAAACATAAATTGTCTTCTTGGCAAGATTTCTGAAAGCAACCCAATTACACACACGCACACACACACACACACACACACACACACACACAGGCTAGAATATTGCACCTTTTACTAACATCTTCTTTGTAGCAGTTTAAAACACATGATCTGTTCATCTTGAATTGTCTGTTCATGTTCAGTTACATGCTCTTCATTTTTTTGCCATTTTTAATGGATTGATTAAAAAATAAACAAATGACAAAAGAAGAAGTAAAAGAGTCAACAGCACATGCATTTATTTATACCTGCAATAAAGGGGAAAACCTGTATCACCATCTAGGCCTCTTTCATTATCTTATAAATATTAATACATAAATGTTTCATTAATCACATTCACACATCCTACAGTAAATTACTGTTGATTTTATTTTTCCTCACCAGTGATCCATAGTGTCTGTAGATTGCTGTACCGTGTGTGTAAGGCTGGTTCTCCTCTCTCTCCTCTGCACACATAAACTCCTGTGTGTTTAAGAGCAGCAGGACTGAGAGTGTAGGAGCCTCCAGATCCTCTGCTGCTGTCTGAGAGGAGCTCCACATACATGGTAGAGCCATCACTATAATAGATTTGAATTATGCCGTCCTTATAGGGAACTTCTCTGTACCAGCTGAATGTCCAGTCTGTAGAGGAGTCTGTAACCTCACAGTTTAGAGTCACTGAGTCTCCTTCAGTCAGCCAGCTCTGTGGAGATACACTCAGTACTGCACGTGGTCTCTCTGTTACACAGGAAATACAAAATGAGTCTGTAGATTAATCTGTTTAATTTCACTTTTTAGTGTCACCAAATCAAACTCACACACACACACATCTTACAGTGTAACAGCATCACACATCTGCTCCTCTACAGGTGTAGTTACGTGTGTGTGTCACTTCAACACCACTGATTCTGTACAGCTGTTCACTAATGACAGAAGCTGTAGGTTTTGATCTTATTATAAAACTTTATTTCACATTACTATTATGATGAATTTATAAAATAATGTAAGAGCGATTTAAATATGCAGTATGAAATGTAAGCTGAGACTTCAGTGCTGTCAGTTTCCTATGATGTCATTGAATTGTTTGTTTATATTTCTGCTGTTTCACAACTTTATCAAACTGCTTAAGCATGATCTAGTTTAAGTTGCTCCTGAATTTTTATTTTTAACTAGTGAATTCATTGCCATGATAAGAAGCTGGAATGTACATGAACAGTAAAATATCCGGACTGAAATCCAGACATCATGCTCTGTTTATTCTCCTGCTGAATCCCTGCTCTCTCTCATTAGTAGATTTAGTTTAGTTTTCTTCTGTTCTGTTCATTGAGTTCAGGTGTGTCTTGTTTTCTGGTAATTAATACCATTAATAAAGGATCAAGACATTAAGTCGTGTGTGTTTTACAATTAAAATGTGATTCTTATTTTAGTTCATGTTCAAGGAGCTCACTGTGCTCATTGTAGTCATGTTTATGCTAATGCTAAGCCATGATAAGGCTAAGGCTAAGCCCTATCTCCTAGTGAAAATACAGTACATGATGATCCTTCAAGTGTTTCGATTGAAACTCTATGGCTATGGAATGGCTAGCATTTGAATGTCTGACTGTTACAAAGTCCTGACACTGGAGACTCTGTCCATCAATTAAAGTACATAAAAAAGTCTCCCTACAGAAAACTTCACCACATCAACAACTACATTGTATTTTTCATTTGTGAAATATATTTTAAACTCTTCATCAGGATTTTTATTCAGGATAAAAGTCTCTCTGAAAGAGCTTTCTCTCTTTTCATCTGCCTCATTAACACATTTAACTGATTTAATTACTTTACTGATTACTACTCTAATCTCGAATTACAAGTCCTTTTAAAAATTTATTTTAACATTATTTAAAATAGTATGGGACAGTTATGTAATATTTTAATTCTCACCACTTCTAACTTCAATCCTGTTGGAAAAAGAAAAGAAAAAACAATCATACTGTACCTCTTGCAGTAATCCTGACTCCATTGCTGTACTCTGTGTCGTAGTATCTGTTTGTCCAGGGGTTACGCCTGCGTGGTCTGCACTGATACACTGTCTCTCCTGCATTATTGACTGTGAGTTTGATTGTGTTGGTGTATTTCTGTTCAGTGTCCAAATTCCACTGATTATTTCTGTACCACTGAAACTCCCATCCAGTGCCGTACTTCAGCTCACAGGTCAGAGTGACGATCTCTCCAGTGTAGACGGGGCTCTGAGGCTTCATGATCAGAGTCGGTTTGGGTTTTGCTGTTGGAATGAAATCAGGGCTGCTTTACTTTTACAACATAACCAGCAGATTTAACATTTTTATACAAAAACCTGACACAAAATTATTACATAGTTTTCCACTGCGGTGCATAAACATGCTCATTTTTTTAGTGAACTTAATGGTTCAGCTTTTAACTAAAGATTGTGAAGGTGATGCTCGTTAACGTGCATTAACATGGAAACATACTCTATGTCAGGGATAACCCCTAGAGGGCACCAAAGCGCCCTGAGACTTTTTGTGTTTTTCGTTTAGTTTCACTTAATTTCCCTTCATGCAGCTCGGTCAGGTGACATGGGCGCTCACCTGAACCGAGTTAGTTATTAGTTTCTTTATAAATAGGTTGTTTGAGTTTCAGGTTCCGTCTTGCATCTGTTGATTTCACCTCGTAAATGTCTGTAAGTTTAGTCCGTGTTTCCCGTGGTCTTTATACATGTTTTGGTTTTGTTTTATTTATAAAGTATATTTGTTTTGTTGGATTTCCCTGTTTTTTGTTATAAAATAAACATCATTCTCATTTGAACCCTTGAGATCTCTGCATTTATGCCTCGCACCCCATCTCGTGAAACTCTACTGGTATTGAATATGTAAAAAAAAAGTAAATAAATAAAAACTGGTACCATTGTGAAATGTACACTATTGCAATGTGTATAACTCATAAATAAATAATTTAAATAATGTATAAGCTGTATGGGGAAATTATTATAATTATTATTATATATTTTTAAATACAGATTACAAGATTTTGCAATTGTACATTTTCAGTGATTAAATATTTTTTAATCAAATAAAACAATTACATATTACATTTATAACAAATGCTTATTGTGTCATATTAATATTAAGTGATCTTTTATAATAATGATAATACCAAACATAATTCATTCGGGAAGTGTGCTTCTAATTCAAAGCATCAATACCAATGTCCCCTTAAAACATAATGAAACTCTGATGATTTGTTCCACAACCCAAAAATATTCATATAAAAATAATGAATACAAAACAAAGTAAAAATAAAACAAATTAACCTGCTCTTTACAGGTTAGGAGGAGGGGATTATTGTGTAGGGCGACTTTCTCTCTCTCTCTCTCTCTCTCTCTCTCTCTCTTTTATACAGTTTTCAAGGGGAGGAGCGCTCACCTAGCCCCCTCCCCTGTACATTTTTTTCTTATTTCATATCAAATTATTAACCCATTGTAATCCAACTTTTTCACATATTGTCACCCATTGTAATTACATTTTCTCTAATCTTGTTTGCTTACGTCATATACCTCGTCATCTGACTCCATATTCTTTTCCCATTATAATCTATTTTTCTTAAAAATTATTTTCCATTATCTTTGCACTAAGTTTGTTTATTATTAAAAAATATTGGGGCGGCGCTTCTTTTACTATATATTCTTAGTTCTTCCGGGTTACTCTACAGTTTTCAACAGACAGGCCATGGGTAAGCATCTCTCTCGCACTCATTTTAATTATTTGTCTTATTTTCCTAATTTGTTGTATTTACGTATTTTATTTTATTGTTATAGCTAAGCGCAACTGCCCAAGCACTGAATACATCCCTTTGGACGATTCGGACAGCCAGGACAGTCCAGAGCACAACTCCTTTGAGGATTACACTCCTACTGAACCTGTTGAAGACCGGGCCTCAGTGAGTTTTTGCCAAAATGAGTCTGATGGATCATTGACACAATTTCTTCATAAGAACGGTCTTACTTATGTCAGGAAAGATGACTCCGGGCCTGGTCCTTCTAAGAGGCCGCGTCCGGAGGCACATAGCTCTCCTTTGCTTTCCTTCAGGCCCGTAAGACCAGAGTCTAGTACTCCAGCCCAGTCTCTCTTAAGGCCTGTTGGTCTAAGAAGTGTCAGTACTCAGACTGATTTTAAAATGTCTGTTGGTACCCAAACTAATTTTCCTGAAGCACCTACACCACTCCTGAATCGTGGTATTTCTGTTTTTATTCCTCACACTGATCTTCCCATCAATGTGGTTCTGGGTCAGAGAAGGCTTGATYTTTAATTTCTTATGCCTTTTGTTATTTGATGCTTACCCAGGCCCCTTATTTTATTGTACTTCTTTATGTTGTGCCTTATACTTTGTATTTCTATTTTATTCACTATGTAGYTGCACATGCTATTTTATTTTGTGCCTACTCTTATTAAACTTATTATTCATTAAGCTAAGTGTGTGTCCTTTGGTTATTTGTCTGTGTCCCTTTAAATTTGGCATGCCTGCACATGTGTACAACCCCTATTACATCACAGTTAAGATCACCCCATGTCTGGGGAGATTACCTCATGTCTGGGGCTATTGGCATTACTTAATGTCTAGGACTAATATCAGCTGACATTACATCATGTCTAGGGACATCAGGTACTTTTGGATGCTCAGGGTACAAAGATTACATCATCTCTAGGGTCTGTTTGGTACACACTGTCCACTAAGCATCTTACATCCAAGATGGCTACCTGTCTAGTGTTCATTTGAGTTCATGCTGCATGTTCTTACTACTGTGACATCACACTGTCCTTGGCTCACCTCTGTCTCCTTACCTTACCTCTATGTTCTTTTACTAAGATTAATAGTTTCTATCATATTGTCGCATGCACAAGTATATTTAATTAAAATATGCTCACAACAACTTCTTTACATCCTACCGCCTTGCAAATGAACTTCAGAAGAGAAAGCTAACTATGTTGGAAACAATAAGAAGAAATAAGCCAGTGAAATTCTGAAGATGCAGGTAAGATTTCTGCATTCCTCAATATTTGTTTTCTTTGAAAAAGCAACAGTTGTTTCATACTGCCCAGGCCAGCTCGATCATGAGCAGCTGCAGCTGTAATGAAAAAGTCAAGTTTGTTCCATCCATACAATCTGCAATGTGGTCCATTGGATACAGGTGTACAGAAACGGAAGAGATGCCAGGTCTGTCCCTTTCGGAAAGGAAAGTAAAAGAAGCACACAGATACATTATGTCCATCATGTGGACAACGTTGAAAATTTTGAAAACTGAAAATCTAAAACTAAACAAAATAGGTGTTACAAAAATTGTTCTGGAATTTCAAATTTTATTGTATGTCAGCTTGTAAAATGTTTGTCTAATATAAAATAAAAATGTTATTCTAAAACATTTCTAAAAAATTTAAAGTGAACTTGCAAACTATAAAAAATATAGTTGTGAAAAAGCTGTAATGACTTAATAATAAACATATACTGCTACTGTTAGGAACCTCCACTAGAGGTCACTGTTCATGTCTGTCTGTCTCTGTAGTTTTTGTTGATCGACTCAGTTTCCCAGAAGGCACCTCAGTCAGGTGATGAGTGCTCACCTGAACTGAGGTGCCTTGTTAAAGCTTCTATAAATAGTAGTTTGTTCTGGGAAACTGGGTCGAGCATTATTTGTTGTTTGGTATATTTGTTGTTTATTTGTTTTGGTATGTTTTGTTGTTTTTGTATATACCATCATGTGGGCATTCCTTTTTGTTTGTTTCTTTGAGTTTATATTTTAGTTATATGGTTTTACCTTTGTTTTTCTAGAGGGCTCTATTGTTTGTTTTTCTTGAAGTTCCTTGTGTCTGTGGATTCATGGAGCTGTTCTGTTCATGTTTAGTTAGGCCGTGTCTCCTCCTGTGTAAGTACTGTTCTGTCTTCTGGTTTATTCCTTTTTATGTGTAGCCACATGAGGGCTTAGCCACTAGCAGGGTTAGCCGCTAGTAGGTCTTGACGGCTAGTAGGGTTAGCCCCTAGTAGGGTTAGCCTTCAGTAGGCTAGCTTCTAGTGGGATTGACGGCTAGTGGTTCTGGTCACTAGTAGGTTAGCCGCTAGTTTGGTATAGCCTCATGTGTGCCTTGTCTTGTGTTCAGTTCCCCCCCTATTAGTTCAGTACTAACCCGGTTAGCCACTAATCCCTTAGATACTAACCTGCTTAGGTCAGCACCCAGTGTCCCCCGTATTCCATGTAGTTACTAACCACACTAACCACTAATCCAGTCCAGTCTCCTGTCTCTCCTGCCTCTCCGGTCTCCTGCCTCTCCAGTCTCTAGTTCCCCTATGTGTCCTTAGTTAGCTCCAGCTCCATGTTTCCTCATCCCCAGTTCTGTGTCAGCTCCTGGTTCCCTGTGTCAGCTCCTGGTTCCCTGTGTCAGCTCCTGGTTCCCTGTGTCAGCTCCTGGTTCCCTGTGTTTTTCCTGAGCCCTAGTTTTAGTTTACGTTTGTTGTTTTGGTTCCTTTGTTTGGTTGTCTGTTTTTGAGTTCTGTTTAAATAAAGACTTTCTGTTCATACACCCCTCTGCGTCCATGCCTGCCATATATGCCCACGGCAACTACATCAGCCGGTCTACCCACTACCACCAGCTAGACCCATGACCGCTACTACACATGAAGGGTATTTAAAAATATAAATATATACAATAAATATCCAAAAAAAAAAGGATTTAAAATTTTTATTCTCTAAAACACTATTTTATAATTCGGGATAAAATACAAGACAAACATTTCGGAACACAGCTGAAACTTTCTTAAAGAGCCAACATCATAGCCAGTTATATTTGCAATAGTACCATTCAGACATTTTCAACTCATTGACTTGTGTGTTCATACAGCTACAGTAAGTGGAACTAGTAATCCAAGAGAAGTTTCTGCTCATCTAAAATTGTATGTATTTAGTTCAGTATTTAATTTTGCAAAACTGTGAAATTAAATTAATCAAACCATTCTGTTTTAGTCCCAACACTGATCATGATCACTGACTAACAACGTGATCCATGGCTGTAGGCTGAACAGGACATCTAGATGCAGTTCTAGCATCCACAGGCAAAAGTCTACAATTAAAGATGGGTAACAAATTGTACTGAATATCTGTTAAATCTCCATCATTTTTGTTGCCTCGTGTTGGTCCTCAAACCATAAGGAGCATCTCAGTGAAGAACTGTAGTCAGTAAACCCTATTATGCGAGTCACACTCCTGGGATATCCTCCTGATAATGGCAAGACAACTGATTGGTGGTGGGGCAATAGACTCTTTAGAAGGTCTTGATAGATGACCTGAACTTTTGTTTTTCACACATATTTACACATCTTGATGAAGTTCCTGCAATTTCATCAGTGAATGCTTAAGGTAAGAAAAACCTCAGATCCCTCAGCTGCCAGATCTGTCATCATCAGAACATAAGGTTTCACGGCTGGAAGTTTCAGGAAAAATAAAAGACAAATCCAATTCCTAGTTCTTAAGTTATCTGGTGATAACTGTAGATTCATCAGGGCTCACTGTAGGGATGGAGAGAGAGCAAGAGAGAGCTCACATAAATATAGTTAGAATTTTATTTATTTGTTTGTTTGTTTATTTATTTACTTATTATTTTTATTTTAATTGTGTGTGTGTTTTAAATTGACAATAGGAACTTTGAATGTTGGCACTATGATAGGGAAGGCAAGAGAGTTGGTTGACATGATGCAGTATGAAGGTGGATGTACTGTGTATCCAGGTAGAAAGGTAGCAAGGATAGAAGCTTAGGAGCAGCGTCAGTTTGTTTTACCATGGTGTGGATAGAAAAATAAATGGAGTAGTAGTTATCCTGAAAGATGAATTTGTAAGGAATGTTCTGGAGGTGAAATAAGTATCGCATAAGTTGATGAGTCTGAAGTTGTAAATTGAAGGTGTGATGTGCAATGTTGTTAGAGGTTATGCTCCACTGGTAGCATGTGAGTTAGAAGAGAAGAAGAAATTCTGGAGCGAGTTAGACAAAGTGATGCAGAGCATTCCCAAAGGTGAGAGTGGTGATTGGAGTAGATTTTAATAGACATGTTGGGGAAGGGAGCAGAGATGATTAGAATGGGATGGGCATGTAGTGAATACCCATCCCAAGTAGTGAATACTTTCTTCCAGTAGAGGCAGGAACATACAGTAGGTTGTCATATAAGAGTGGAAGCAGAAGCACTCAGGTGGACTGTACCTGGGTGATCAGGAGGTGCTTTCAGTTGTCTGGACAACTACAGCTACAGTAATCAAGGAGATATATTTGGAGGGTAGGAGGATACTTGATGTATCATTATAAAAAGGGAACGTGGTGGAATGAGGAAGTCCAGGAGGGTATTCGGAGAAACAGGTTAGCTAAGAACAAGTCAACAATGAGAGGACTGAAGAGAGTAGACAGGAGTACAGGGAGATGCAGCTTAAGGTGAAGCTAGATGTGGCAAAGGTCAAAGAGCTTATGAGGACTTGTATGTTAGGTTACACAGTATGGAGAGAGAGGTGGATCAGTACAGGTTGTCAAGGCAGAGATCGAGATGGGAAGGATGTGTAGCAGGTTAGAGAAATTTAAGATATGGATGAAAAGTACTGACAGGTGATAGAAGGGTGAGGGTAAAATGGACAGGGTACTTTGAAGAGTTGATGAATAAGAAAATACAAAAGAACAAAGAGTGGAAGAGGTGATTGTTGTGGAGCAGCCCATAGCAAAAATTAATAAAAGTGAGATGAGGAGGGCGTTGAAGAGGATGATGAGTGGAAAGGCAGTTGATCATGATGACCTACCTGTGGAGGTATGGAAGTGCTTGATAATTGGCAGTAGAGTTTCTGACTAGTGTGTTTAACAAGAAGAAACAGAAAACTGTTCCTATAATGAGGAACTTGAAGAGTGAGAGGATCCCAGAGGAATGGAGGACAAGTGTATTAATGCCAATCTTTAAAAACAAGGGGATGTGCAGAGCTGTGGCAACTACAGAGAAATAAATCCGATGAGCCAGACAATGAAGCTGTGGGAAAAAGTAGTGGAAGCTAGGTTAAGGGCAGAGGTTAGCATATGAGAGCAGCAATGTGGTTTCATGCCTAGAAAGAGAAGACTTTTCTGCAGTATTTCCTTTGAGGATGCTGATGGAGAAGTACAGAGAATGTAATATGGAGTTACATTGTATCTTTGTAGAGGAGCTGTGGTGTTGTATGAGGAAGTCTGATGTGGCAGAGAAGTATGTTAGAGTGGTGCAGGACATGTATGAGAACTGTAACTGTATGAGACAATGGTAAGATGTGCTGTGACAGAAGAGTTCAAGGTGGAGGTGGGTCTGCATCAAGGATTGGCTCTGAGCCCCTTATCGTTTGTTCTAGTGATGGACAGGATGACAGATGAGGTTAGACAGGAGTCCCCATTAACTATGATGTTTGCAGATGACATTGTGCTTTGTAGCCAGAGCATGGAACAGGTGAAGGAAAATCTAGAGAGGTGGAGGTTTGCTCTTGATAACAGAGGAATGAATGTTAGTCTCAGCAAGACAGAATACATGTGTGTGAATGAAAGGAAAAAGGAACCTACAGTAAGTGGAATGGTGAGGCTACAGGGAGCAAAGGTAAAGGTGCAAAACTTTAAGTAATTAGGATCAATGGTCCAGAGCAACAGAGAGTGTGGAAAGGAGGTGAAGATGCATGTGCAGACAGGTTGGAATGAGTGGAGGAAAGTTTCAGATGTGTTGTGTTATAAAATACTATCAACGAGAATGAAAGGAAAGGTGTACAAGATTGAGGTTGGAACTGCAAGGCAGGAGGTCTAGCGGAAGGCCAAAGAGGAGATTTAGGACATTAGGTTAGAGAAGAGGATGCAGAGGATAGAATTAGATGGAGGCAGATGATTCGCTGTGACTTCTGAAAGGGAACAGGACAAAGAAAAAGTAGTGTGTGTGTGTGTGTGTGTGTGTGTGTGTGTGTGTGTGTGTGTGGATATAAGGGTCAAGGAGAAAAAAATATAATTTTTATGTTGTGTATGTGACCAAATTTTATTATTTACACATTTAAAATACATCTTGATTTGTGATGTTCGCAGTTTCTTRCTAAATGTAGTGAGTTTTACCTTRMGRTGKYGCTCTGAGTATACAGTCTCATCACCCACACTGACATTCTCTAGTTTTAAACAAGAAACAGATCATTGATTAATTTTCTGATAAAAACTATAGTTCATCTAAATTACCAAATAACACAATATACCACTGTTCAGATTAATAATAAACAAATTATAATAAATGATTAAGAATACATTTTTACATTATTATTTTCTATTAAGTGATGTTAATTTTATTTTGATGAAAATATCCAATGGAGAATTCACACTTTCCAGTTTCGTTGTAACATGAAAAACATCTCGGGTTACTTGACTGTAACCCTGTTCCCTGATAAAGCGGGAACGAGATGCTGCGTGAAAACGCTATGGGAACATCTCTTTGTTGCCCGGTTGTGAAGCTTGTGCATGTCAAACCTGCCGAATACCTTCGGCTTATAACCTGTGCCAGGCATGACGTCACCGAATAAGGTGCACCTGCAGGTTATAAATAGGAGTGAACCGGAAACATCCTCAGGTCAATTTTGTCTGAAGGACGTCCAGGCACGCCAGCAGTYCGGCATCGGAACGCAACATCTCGTTCCCGCTTTATCAGGGAACAGGGTTACAGTCAAGTAACCCGAGACGTTCCCTTTCAAAAGCTACACTCAATGCTGCGTGAAAACGCTATGGGAACGAGAATACCAACGCTGCCGTACTGCAAGTGTCTGGACCCCCAGGTTGTGCAGCGTGTGCGCACAAGCCGAGGAGGTCTCAGACCTAGCTCTGGGATGCTGACTGAAGGATCCGTGAACCCGGAGTAGCATTGACATCCAGACTATAAAATCTAACAAATGTGTGTGGAGAGGACCAGCCCGCCACATCACACACCTGCTGCAGGGGGACACCTCTTGCCAAGGCAATCGATGAGGCAATCCCCCTGGTTGAGTGAGCCCTGATTCCCAGAGGCGAAGTGTGACCACGCGCCTCATAGGCTAGGGCAATGGCATCTCTCACCCAGTATGACAGAGTCTGTCCAGTGGCAGATCCCCATGGCAAATAAAGAACTGCTCTGACTTGCGCCACTGGCTAGTGCGGTGGACGTAGATCCTAAGAGCATGTACTGGACACAGTAGGTGAAGTCTTTCCTGCTCCGGAGCTGTGAAAGGCGGAGGACAGAAGGCATCGAAAACAACTGGGTGCATGGTCGAGAATGGAACCTTGGAAGATAGCTCGGGTGAGGATGCAGAATCGCTTAAGAAGTAATAGCCATAAGAAAAACCATCTTAAGAGGCAYAAGCCTGACAGGCGCTGACTCTAGTGGTTCGAAGGGGTGTCGGCCAGGCCTTCGAGTACGATAGTTAAGTCTCACAAAGGGCCCGTCGCTCTAGTCGGCGGCTTCAACCGTTTAGCTCCACGAATAAAATGGCAACTAAATGGTGCTTGTCCACAGAAACCCCATCAATCAGAGCGTGACAAGCCGAAATAGCMGCTACGTACYTTCTGAGCGTACTAGGGCATAAGCCCGAGGACAACCTTTCTTGCAGAAACTCCAGCACTGAAACAATCTGGCAGCGAAATGGGTCTACATGTCTTTTTTTTTGCCATGCACCACTTTTTAAATACACTCCATTTGAGGGCATAAGTTCTTCTAGTGGAGGGAGCCCTGGCACTTAAAATGGTTTCAATTACGCTGGCTGAAAGCCCAGCATGTCTTAGTTNTCCTGTGCTGTGGCAATGTTTGTATATGGAGATATGCGTCCTTGAGATCGATTGTCACAAACCAATCCTCTAGTTGGATTTGAGAAACAATCATTTTGACAGTCAACATTTTCAATCCGGATTTCTTAGATAGCAGTTAAAGCCGCGACAATCCAGGATCGGACGCAACCCTCCCCCTCTCTTGGGCACCAAAAAGTACCGACTGTAGTGGCCCGACTCTCTGTCTAGGAGGGGAACATGTTCTATGGCCCCTTTGCCCAGCAGAGTCTGTAACTACTGGGCCAGCAGATGTGCTCGATCCGGTTTCACGGAAGTGGAGACCACGCCGTTGAAACGCGGAGAACGATGTGCAAACTGAATCCTGTAGCCTGTGCCTACAGTCCTTTATACCCAAGGAGATACACCTGGCAGTAGTTTCCATGCTGCCAGCTTCTCCGAAAGGGGCAGGAGCTTTGACACTTCGGCTAGATGGGGGGGGGG
>QMIH01001650.1:88222-115886 GCA_003987875.1 Clarias batrachus | reverse complement strand
AAACACACTAGATGAAGACTCACCATGCACTGTGATGTTGACAGGATTACTGTTTTCTCCAGATTCAGACTCACACCAGTAAACTCCAGTGTGTGATGTGGAGAGGGAGCTGATATTACATGTAGATCCTGTAACTGATCCCCACTGTGAACAATCTGACACGCCCTCACTGTGTGTGTATCGTCTCACTGTCCATCCAGTAGAGTGACTCTGGTCCTCACAGCTCAGTGAGAGAGAGTCATTAGTAAAGTGTTGAGTTCTGCTGGGATTGATGATCAGAGAGACTGGAGGAGATTCACCTTAAACACAGAAAAGAGACATAGGAATTTGAATAAGTGTAATAAACAATACAGTACACTGAGGATACAAGTGCATGTGTGCTCAGAATGGTCTTTTTTTAATCTGGTAAATAAATCCACAATCCAAAGCTTGGATCATAACACAAAAAGTTTTAACACGGGTTAATCCATAATCATTAATGCTCCAAAAACACAGAAGGTCAAAAACCAAGAAACAAAATAAAAACTGTGACTATAAACACAGGAAAAACACAAAGTACCACAGAAAGTATAAATACAAAATGTTTTAGTTAAAACTAGGAATAACTCCACATGACCAGGACATCACATCATCACGTGTCCACCAGAGGGCACCATCATCTCAGTATTCGCCTAGCTCTAGCACAAACAACAAACAAAACACCCCCACAATACTGCACCTTTTATTATCATCAGGTTTTATCTGTTCATCTTGAAGTATAAATAATAAATAATTTTAAATGAGAGACAAAACAAAAAGTGAATCACTTATAAAAATACAGTAAATGTGTTTAATCACTAATGTCATGAAGGGACAAACTAGCAGCATTTACGGCTCTTTCATTACTTTATAAATATTAAGAAATAAATGTTGCATTAATCACATGCACATAACCACATCCTATAGTAAATTACTGTTATTATATTTCCTCACCAGTGATCCACAATGTCTGTAGATTGCTGTACTGTGTGTGTAAGGCTGGTTCTCCTCTCTCTCCTCTGCACACATAAACTCCTGTGTGTTTAAGAGCAGCAGATCTGAAAGTGTAGGAGCCTCCAGATCTCTGTCTGCCATTATTTTTTATTTGAGTTACACCATTTCTGTAGGGAACCACTGTGTACCAGCTGAATGTCCAGTCTGTAGAGGAGTCTGTAACCTTACAGGTTAGAGTCACTGAGTCTCCTTCAGTCAGCCAGCTCTGTGGAGATACACTCAGTACTGCACGTGGTCTCTCTGTTACACAGGAAATACAAAATTAATTTGTAGATTCATTCAATAAACAATTATAATTTAAAAATGTCTAATGATTTTTTGGTGTCGCCAAAGCAAACTCACACACTTACATCTCTATAGGTGTAGTTACCTGTGTGTGTTTTTTTTTAAATATACAACATCTTTATGTGTAAACCTTTGAACATGTATTTTAATGTTTTTTTTATCAACAGTTGATGGAATGAATAATTCAGGCTGTAGTCTTTATGAAGCACATACATTATGACTCAGATAAACACAATGGTTGTTACGGACTGCAGCTCCCATCAGCCCCTGAGTGTCACACACACACACACACACACACACACACACACACACACACCTGTTTTGTGTTTTCTTATTATTGATGGATGTACTTTAGTAGCAGGTGTTGCGTTCATGTTTTTTTTTTTTTTTTCGTTGGCAGGTATTGCTATCATGTTCTAGTTAATATTTTATTGCCATCATAAGTAGCTGGGATGTAGCTGGACAGCCTAATTTGGGGGAAACAGAGTGTATGAAATCCCAGCATTTTAATTCTGGCATCACACTCTCTCCATTCTCCCCGCTGCAAGTTTTCTTTGTGTTGCATTTAAATTGGGCTGCTTATTTCAGTTCATGTTCATGGAGCTTGCAGTTTTTTTTATCATAATCTTGTTTGGGCTAATGCTAAGCCATGATAAGGCTAATGCTTATGCCAACCTCTAGCTCCTTGTACAAATACAGTTAAAAATACCATTTATTTTAACTTTTAAAGACCTCACTAATCTCAAACAACATTATTTAGAACATTATATAATAACATTGACTATGAATAATTATGCATAATGTTTATTCTCACCGCTTCTAACTCCAATTCTGTTGAAAAAAAAAAAAATTAATCATGACATACCTGTTGCAGTAATCGTGACTTCACTGCTGTACTCAGTGTAGTACTCTGTGTGTGCCCAGACTTTACCTCTGCGTGCTCTGCACTTATACACTGTCTCTCCTGTATTATTCACTGTCACAGTGAGTGTGTTGGTGTTTACTGGTTCAGTGCTCAAACTTAACTGCTGATTATTTTTGTAAAAGAGAAACTCCCATCCAGTGCGCTGCTTCAGCTCACAGGTCAGAGTGACGGTGTCTCCAGTGTAGATGGAGCTCTGAGGATTCACTCTCACAGTCGGTTTGGGTTTTGCTGTTGGGATGAAATAATTAAGGAGTCAGAGCTGCTTTCACTTTCACAACATTAACAGCAAATGTAAGATCTGATACAAAATCTTCAGTTTTTAACTAAAGAATGTAAACATGACTGTCGCTTTAATTCATGATGATGATTATGAGGAGCAAAGACCTAATTCATTCTATTAATGATAAATGTTATAGAGACTTCCTGCAGTTTGATAGAAGGCGGCTCCCTCATGACCACAAATCATTCAATATAATCAATCTTTTTAGAGAGAGAGAGAGAGACTGATTCATCTTGTATTAAGTGAACCCATCACTGTTTTTAGTGGGTGGGCTTTTACATTTATTCTCTGTGGCTGTGTCTCAGTCCACAGTGTACTTCAAAGTGTGCTTCCTGCTCATTACTGTCAGTTCTAGGAGGAAGGAAAATCCTTCCATTGAGATCAAACTGCAACAGACATCACTTTCTCTGTGCGTTACCATAGAAACGTCAGTAGCCCAGATACCCGTCACTGCCACTGTGGAAAGTTCACACTACTAAAATAAAATATCAGAGATTTATTGAAATAAAAACTGATACCATTACAGAATATACACTACTGAAATGTGTAATGTATGAATATATTTTTTGGTTAATTTACAAGTTGTACAAGGAAATTATTACTGTGCGTTTTACAGTATACAAATTATTAGCCTATGTAATAGTAAGCATTCATTGATTAAGCAAATTTTTTCCTTAATTATTACATTGATTATAATATCTTATTGTGTCGTATTAATATTATGTCATCCTGGATAATAATGATGATAAATATATTAATTCCTTTTTTAGATTTATTTAATTCTATTTTATACCTTCAGCAAGGTGCAGTGGCTGATGGGAAATTTAGCATGTCCACTTCAGGTGAGGTGATAAAGCATTGTTCACTTGTTCTCCACTGTAATCGTACTTAACATGGCTGAATACGCTGCTCAGTCCACTTTGTACGGATCTACTAGTTGATTGGAAAACGGCTAGAGTTAAATGCTCTAATGCTGTCACAGTCTATTATCACATGGCTTAATCCATAATCTTAAATGTTGAAAAATCATAGAGGTCAAAACCAAAAATCAAAAATCAAAAAACCAAAGAACAAAATCAAAACTGAGACAATGAACACAAGGAAGACACAAAGGAACACAGTATTGCAATAAAAAAAAAGTGACTTAGGTTTAGATACTAGGAATAAGTCCACATGATCAGGGCATCACATCATCACGTGTCCACTAGAGGGCATCATCATCTCAGTATTAGACTGGCTCTTACACAAAACAACAAACAAAGCAACCCCATAATATTGTACCTTCTAGTATCATTATCTTTGTATCTGTTTATGTTGAATTATAAATTATAAACAATTATAAACAAATGAAAAAACATGGTGAATCACTCTTAATAAGACATTCATTGTCGCTAACGCTTTATCCTCTACACAAGGTTATGGGGTACCTGGAGATTAAACTACCTGCCTATCCCAGAAAACTTACGACACAAGGTAGGGTACACCATGGATGGGGCGCCAATCCATTGCAGGGCACATACACACACACCTACACACACTCTGGGCAATTTAGGACTGTCAGTTAGTTTAATCTGCATGTGTACCTGGACTCCATGCTCACAGAGCTGGGGCAGGAATCGAATACAAAGCAACTCTGCTAAACACTACAGAACCATGCCACCTTAAAAAGACACTACATGGGTTTAATCATTAATGTCATAAACTATCAGCATTTAGCGCTCTTTCGTTATTATATTATTATATTCATATATAAATGTTGCATTAATGTCACTCACACAACCACATCCTACAATAAATTACTGTTGTTTTATTTTTCCTCACCAGTGATCCATAGTGTCTTTGGATTGCTGTACTGTGTGTGTAAGGCTGGTTCTCCTCTCTTTCCTCTGCACACATAAACTCCTGTGTGTTTAAGAGCAGCATGACTGAGAATGTAGGAGCCTCCAGATCGAATTATTAGAATAATAATTATTGAGACTATCATGAATGACTTGTCATATAAAGATGATTTAAGAGGAGTGGAAAATGCTACAGTTCCCTTAAATCAAATTTGTCATCTAATTTAAAAAGAAACATTTTATTAAATTTGTGAGTGTAAACCTTTGAACATGTATTTTACAGGGGTGGGTAGAGGTGCCAAATATTATACTCAAGTAAGAATAGTGGTAGTTCAGAATAATATTACTCAAGTAGAAGTAAAATGTAGTCATCCAAAATATTACTCAAGTAAGAGCAAAAAACTATTTGGTGAAAAGACTACTCAAGTACTGAGTAACTGTTTCATCATGATCAGTCACCCTGCAAATGGCTCAGCAGATACACAATAACATTAGAACATGTGTACAAGAGATCTCACTTTACCATAAACTGTGTCCGACAGAACAAATGTAAGAAAATTATATATTTTAACCTATAGCTTATTTGCTAATTATAATTTCACAATGATAATATTTTAACATTGAAACATTTAAATAAAACAGGTAAATTAACTGCGTCATGTTTCCTTCACTGTCTACTGTTTGAAGATTTTTTATTTATTTTTTTCCTGTTATATGGAGTGTTTCTGTGTGGTCATTTGACTCCATGTGGTTATTGTTATTGCAGCTGATTGGTCAAACGGAGTCATGTGATTATTATTATGATTTTTTTGCTACATCTGATTGGTGGAACACAAGCATGTGGTAGAATCCACCGGCTGCATTTCTCAAAAAAAAGAATATCTAATGTGTAGACTAAATGGATAGAAAAGAAAATATTCGATTGTAGTCTAATGTAGCGGAGTAAGAGTTTTCTTCACAAATCTACTCTAGTAAAAGTAATAATTTGCTGCAGTAAAACTACTCATAGAAGTTTTTTTTTTTTTTCAAAATGTAACGAAGTAAATGTAACTCGTTACTACTCACCTCTGGTATTTTAATGTTTTTATCTACAACTGATGAAATTAATAATGCAGGCTGTAGTCTTTATGAAGCACATACATTATGATTCAGATAAACACAATGGTTTTACCAGACTGCAGCTCCCATCAGTCCCTGAGTGACACATATACACCTGTTTTGCGTTTTCTTATCATTGGTGAGTGTATTTAAAATTCAGGTGTTAGATAGATGGCTGTCTTGCATTGGTTGAATTCTTTTGTAAATAAAAGCTAGAGGATAACTAGCACATGGCATAAAGGTAGTATGTTATGTGGTAGTTAACATCTACGTTTTGTTTACAAAAGAATTCAAGAGTGCCACATTTGAGATAGAGAGCGAACTGATTAAACCTATCATGGTTCTTAGGGGTGAAGCTTTACGCCTTTACATTTATCCCCTCTGGCCGTGATCCATTTCACAGTGTACTTTAAAGTGTACTTCCAACTCATTGTCCAGGAAATGTTGGTTAAGGAAACTTCTCTTGACAAAATCCCTCCATTCCAACACCCTGAGACATCACCAGTGCAGACATCTTTTTTTTTTTTTTTTTCTTAAGGACCAGTGAGGACTTTGGGGTGGAGCAGGGGAGGCTAGTCACTCTTTCTTTCACAGGTTGCCGGGTTTGTTCTCCTAATTTTTTACAGCAAGTGTGATGGATTTAGGTGCTGTTTGACAACCACTCAAGTTACAACTGGCCTGTTCCCACCAGTCTTGGTCTCAGTTTATCCTTAATCTGTGGGTCTGTTTTATGGCAGGGATAAATTTACTGATATTTTAATAAAGCTTATTTTGGTATTGTTGTTCACGTCTCACTGCATTTTGTTCCTCTTGCCATGTATTGGTAAAATGTAACTGTATCTTTACTGGTAGTATTTCCTTGGTGTCACACCAGGGTGGCATATGATCGGATGAGATAACACATGATTTAGGGTCTGTGGGACCCTACTGGAGTGATACATTCAAATGACTTTCCATTTCCTGACTTTGGAAAACTTAAAGCTACAGCTTTATCTGAGTGCTGACACTGGAGACTCATTCCATCAGTTAAAGTACATGAATGTCTCCTTACACAAAACTTCCACATAAACAACTACATGTTTTGTTCTTTGTAAAATCTTTCAATCTCTTAATCAGGAATTCTTAGTGCAAAATACCGACATGTTTCTCTGAAAGCTTTCTCACTATTGCTATTTTATTTGGGCTAAAACCGTTTTAGCACCTGCATCCAAGACTCTTTTTCAAACTGTATGTGGGAGTAAATTTCTTCCTGATAAACACATGCTCTACTGATGGTTACTGATTTTTAAAACATAGTTAATCATTATTTATAACATTATAGAACAACATTGAATTGTGATAATTCTACATATTTTGCAATAATTACACATATTTTAATTCTTACCACTTTTAACTTCAATCCTTTTTAGGAAAGGGGAAGAATATGCAGTATGAGAGAGAGAGAGAGGGAGCACTGATTTTTTTTGCATTAATTGAACCTATCATTCTTATCAGTGGGCAGGCCTTTAAATTTAACCTCTCTCTCTATCATCCCTGTTGAGGCTCATAGAGTACTTTCAACGAGTTGTCAAAAGAGTAAAAATACAAAATGCACCTCAAAGTACAGTACAATGTGCTCCTGTCTATAGCAGGAAAAATAATGGCTGTTTTTGTTCCCTGCATTTTTTATTGCTCATAATGGATTTAAAAGGTGTAAAATACATGTTAGTGTGTATTTAGAGAATGTATTCTCATTCAAGTATTACCATTTAATAACTAACGTGATGTGAACTAGCTGAATAGCTGCTACTCTGCATTGAGGCCTTGTATGATGAGATCAGATTTCATGTTTACTTGGTTAAAGTTCTAAAGGATATTAAAAACAGCTGACTAAGTTGTAATAATTTATAATGTAATGTGATATGCTATATTATATTTAAGCAATATCATAAGAGAGGGAGTGCTGTTGTGCTAGATATCAGCATGGCTGTGATGTGAACGTAAGCATGAGGCCGCGGCCCCAGTGGTGTGATGTTATTTTTATACGAAACTTCCACAAACGGCATTTATTATGATTTGTTTGTTTATTGATACAGCTATTTTGCTACTCCAACACCCTTTCACAGCTTCAAACACTAACTACAGTTGAACCTTGGATTGTGAGCATAATTAGTTCCAGAAGCATGCTTTCATATCAAAACACTTGTATATCAAAGCAAATTTGTACAATTTATCAAGTAAAAATAAAATAAATTAACCCTTGAAAAAACTAAAAATAAATCCCGACAGATAAGTGTCTACATTACTGTGGTTGTGATTGTGCGTGTGTGTGAAGCTAAAGTAGACGAGAGGAGGAATAATTCCCTCCCTCCTCTCTTATTTGAGAGGAAGGATGGCTACTGTGTGGCATGACTTTCACTTACACACACACACACACACACACACACACACACACATGGTGAGAGGAGGAACGACTCTCTAATGAAACTCTTACAGAGAGAGAAACTGGATCTTTAACAAGGAACCTCTCTAATGACACTTGCTTTTGCTTTACGTGTGCACACACATGTGTTATAATAAACAGTAGACACAAAAAGACCTTCCGACACACACACACACACACACACATATATAAACAGAAAATAAAATATGTTTTACATGTCATAGAGTTATAATAAACAGTACACATGCATGGATGTTAACTATACAAGTGACGCACGCACAGTGAGACCAAACGGGGAGAGGATTACCCACAATTACGCAGTGAGTGAGAGAGAAAAACCATTGGCTCAGTTATGATCAAAAAGCACATGCGTGTCACATGATACTCAATGATACTCTGTACTTGTATATTAACACTCACTCGTTTATCAGGTCGCGGAACGTTTGCAAACTGAGTTACTCACAATCTGAGGTTCCACTGTAGTTGTGTTTATGTTAATGCTAAAAAAAAATCATGTTGTACCTGTTGCAGTAATCAGGACTCCATTACTGTCCTCTGTGTCATAGTGAGAGCCTGCCCAGGTGTTACGCCTGCTTGCTACACACTTATACACTGTGTCTCCTGTATTATACACTGTCACATGGTGTGTGTTGGTGTTTACTGGTTCAGTGCTGAAATCCTGTAACTGCTGATTATTTTTGWAMMASAKAAACTCCCATCCAGTGCCCTCCTGCAGGTTACAGGTTAGAGTGACGGAGTCTCCAGTGTGGATGGGGCTCTGACGATTCATTCTCAGAGTCGGTTTGGGTTTTGCTGTTGGGATGAAATGATGAAGGAGTCAGAGCTGCTTTTAATTTTACAACATAAACAGCAGATTTAACATATCATATAAAATCCTGATCCAAAATGATTACAGTTGTATGTTTTCCAGAGTTGTGCATGAACGGGTTCTTGCGAGTGAGTACATTTGAGCATTTGATAGACATCCTTATCCAGAGAGATGTACAGTAGCTACTCAACCAGAATGCTGGTTTTATTTTATTTTATTAATAGAAGGAAATTTTGCAAACGGCTCCAGTTTTTAATTGTAAGTAAAGCTTAAGTCATAAAAAAGTCATAACATATGTTGTATAGAAGAAATACTAGTGATGGTAATTTCCACATCTGAGTACTTTATACAAAAAACATGAAAAATCAGAACCAGAGCTATTGACATTTACTGTACAAATGTTTAAAATTAAAAAATTAAAAGATTAAATGTTGTTTAGACAGATGATCAAGTTCACTAGCTGACAGTTTTATTTGTACAAAGAATGAACTGCTACTGTATATAGTCTGTATATCTCTGTTTGTATTTGTTTATTGTTATTTATTTTAAATGTTACATTTAAAGACACCAAACTTTAAATATAGAAATAACTGGAAAAATATCCTTTCCTTTATGACTCAAATAAATTGACTTACATTTATATAAATGTTTCATAGGATTTTTTTCAGGGATTTTGTAATATTTATGCAGTATAATCAGGGCCTTTTATTTCACTACTTATTCTCGGTTGTTGTTGTAGTTTTAGTGTTACTGTGTGTTCGCTTTACAATGTCAGGCAAAGTTCAAATGCAAATAATTCACCCTTCCCCACTTAAGTCAGAACACTACACCAGAAAAAAAAACAACATTACTAGATAGATTTTCTTCATTCAAGCGGAGAAATTAGATTAGATTAGATTCAACTTTATTGTCATTGCACATAGTTACAAGGCAACGAAATGCAGTTAGCATCTAACCAGAAGTGCAAGTTAGCAGTGCAATATAAACATATATACGGATCTATAAAACTTAGTAAGGTCTATGTATAAATTGGATTACAGAAAGAATATATATGTGTATACATGAATATACAGTGTAAARTGAGCATAGATGGATAAATTAATGTACAGAATARTTGTAAATCTAYAGAKATKTCYRAWTATAAATATGTGGAATAAAGATATACAGAAACTATATATAGGTGAATTTACATTATGTSCAATAGTATGAATATACATATGGATAAATATGAGTAATTTAGCCGCTGGATGGAAATGCAGAGTACACCTATACACCCATATCTACATATATGAATATACATATATTAATATACAGTCCATGTGCAGACTGTACAAATGAATGAACAGGAAGTATTTACAGAGGTATTAAACAGTAATGTTGGGTTATCAGTGATGGTGGTACCGTCCATATAAGGGGGTCAGTGAAGTTGTGTTCAATAAGGTAACCACTGGTATAAATGAGCATTTACTTACATCTGAACAGAGTGGTTTATATAAATCACTGATCAATAGCTCATAATACATACATTTAAACACTTGATTCACACAGATGTACCTGTTTTACATGGAAATTTACAGGCTTGTCACTGATTTACTCTGACAAAGAGCCGTATAAGAACAGTGGCAGCTGGCACACCTAAAATAGATGCAGGGTTATTATTTATATTCTAAATAAAAATGCTTTTTCCAAACATGGGCTATTGTTATTTACTTACACTATTTGTTAATTTAATTTAAATGAGGTTTGAGCTCCGAGATGTTGAGCTTCGTGATCCTCCTCTTTAATTTCCTACGTAGTCTAATCAGCCCTCAACCACGTGCATAAAGTTTCCCAGAGTGCACCAGCAGAAGTAGACTAATGATTATTAATGCGTCGGGAAAAACAACACAGTGACTGACTCTGACCATCTTAATAATTCAATGATAAATTAGTGATTTTTTGGTTTGTAGTGATGAAGGTGATCATGTCATCTCGTCATCTTCGCAACAGTGGATGCGCCTATATTGACGTTTCATACGGATTACATCATCGGAAATTTGTTTTCCATAAATTTATATAAAAACAGACATATTGCTTTTTATAAGTATGTATATGAGGCAAGTATACATAGTGCTTTGGTTCATTTTCTGATGTGCTCAAAACCCAGTACAGAATAGCGCACACTTTCATTATTTTACAAAATCATAGTCATAGTCATCATTGTGAGTGCACGTAAATAAATGTAGAGTCTTATAAAGGCTATGTAGCTTAAAGTATAAGTTTTATTATATAGTTTTTGCACATTAATATCAATAAATGTAACACATCCACTTTTTCCAGACCAGAGTCTGTTTTATGGCTAGAGTGTTATTCATAATAAAATATAAAGACTCACTGTGTTAACATTTACTTTTCCTAAATTTGATGCCAATAAGAAATGCATATATTTAATTAAAATTCTAAATTTGTACTGTAATTTTAGTACTATGATTATGCATTTGTGTACAGTAATGCTAGCACATAAACTGTGGTTCATTAATCCTTGAGAGAGTGAACTAAGTTTATAGATTAGTGGTTAATCCAGCAAACACACACACCTAATGCTGTCGCTGTGGGAGACATGGCAGTGAAATGGTCATTCTGGTTGCGTACAGTGTATACATTTTATGTCTTTTTCAAAATTTTTTATTTTATGTCTGAGCAATTGAGGGTTAAGGTCCTTGCTCCCAGGATCTCCCAATCCAGAGTCCAATGCCTTAACCACTGAGACACCAGTGAGCCCGTAAGAAAATATGAGTGTTGTGAATCTAATGTTAAATCTAATATTGAATGTGAGACTAATAGTCCATGACTCTGACTCATCTTTTGGTGAACTGAACGGTTTTTAACTAAAGAGCATTGTTTACATTAAATCACTCCATATGGACGCCCTGACATCACCAGTGCAGTTTGGAATCGCATTTACAGTAACATGGCTGAATACTCTGTGCAGTCCACTTCATAGGGGTCTACTAGCCAATCAGAACACAGCTAGAGTTAAACGTTATGGTAGAATCGCTGAAGAAAGTTTTATACTAGACAATATAATAAGGATAAGAGGGGATGCACTTTATTTAGGGAGAAAATAATACTGTTGCGCTCAATCACAGGGGAGCTGCTGAGGTATCTCATTTTTTTCAGTAGCAAACCAAAGTCACACAGAGAAGATCACATGAGCTGAGATACTTTTACTTCTTTTATCTTCCAGCACAAACTGACATTCCTGGTGTGTAAGCAGTCGGACAACTAGGATACTTCAGTAAAGAAATCAGCCTGTTTCCTCATTTCTCATGGATGGGTGGGCAGGTGTGCGTGTGTGTGTGTGTGTGTGTGTGTGTGTGTGTGTGTGTGTGTGTGTGTGTGTGTGTGTGTGTGTGTTTGTGTGTGTGTGTGTTAAAAATTTAAAAAACAATTTCCATTCCAAAGATCTTCTTCCAAAATATCTATAGGCATTGTGCAGTTTGATATTTTTAATTAGAAGATAATGAAAGTAAAACCAGTATTGTTTTGTGTTTTAGTGAATATAATCATTTTATATATACATTTAGTAAAACAAAAGCCCAATACAGACACAAAAGCTTGTAGAGACACAAGACTATTTAATTTAGGTTGTCAACAGATCAGACATAATGTAAAGGGAGGGACAGAAACTTTCAGTAACTGGAATTAAATAATTACATTTTTGGTCAACTTTTTGACCAAAGTTTATGCTCTTAATCTTACAATTACAGAATCTTCATAAAAAAAAGTAAAATAAATAAACATAGAATATTTAATTCCAACGTCTGCATGAATCTTCTAATATCCTGAATAATGGTACCCAAAGGACAAGATAAGATTTCCTGACTTGTTATAATTTCATGTCTCCTTCATGTTATTGTGGTGTGTCAGTCTGATTAACAGTTTGCTGTGTGCTATTATTCACACTGACTCACCACAGTTATACAGTAAATATAATATAAATCCCAGGTGAGATTACAAAAGTCATGATGATTCTTGTGAAAGAAATGATCAGATTACACAGAGAAGTAAAATCAGCACTGATCAATCCTCAGTCACTGACAGCTCAAAATCCAAATCCTCTAATAATTATAAGATTTTAAGGACAAACACAAACCCACAGACTCACCTGATACAGTCAGTCTAACAGCAGCACTCTTTAACTGTGTATAGTAGTCTCTGCAGGTGTAGTCATCTCTGTCAGAATTTGCAGTAACCCAGAAAGATAATGAGTCTCCATATTGTTGGAACCAGTTATTCTTATACCAGCTGTATGTCCACTGAGTGTCTCCTCCTCCCTGTATGTCACATCTGAGAGTAACCCACTCTCTAATGAACACGTGTGTATCAGGCGTTATGGACACCACAGCTTCAGGCCTCCCTGTAGAAATATTATATTGGTAAAAATATATAAAGTAGACTCCAGTGCACACAGAGATGAACAGAGTCACAAGTTTTTCTTTGGTGGTGTGACTGAAAGAGGAGGGGTCTAGTGTATACTGTACTCGGCACATTCAGAAGTAGGAACACTTCTTATATTATAAATCTATTCATTGCTGTTCTTATATATCTGATCTATAAACACAACATAGCTGGTATAAGAAAAAAAAAATATATAAATATTTTGATATCTAGCTTTTAATATCAATATCAATTTTTTGCTAAGGTCTTACACTCACTCCTCCTTCTCTATGCTGGTTATCCTGGAGGGATCGCAGGAGGCCTGGAGCTGATTTTAGGAAACTTGTGATTACTGGGTACACCATAGATAGGATGCCAATCCATCACATGACGCACACACACACACACACACACACACACCCACACACACACACACACACACACACACACACACACGCTCCCATGCTACTGGCAATTTGTGAACACCAATTCACCTAATCTGCATGTCTTTGGACTGTGTGAGTAAGCTATAGTGCACAGAGAAACATATCTGTTGGGTAAGAATGTGCAACACACACACACACACATACACACACACAGACCCATGCAGACTCCAAACACTGGAGGTGTGAGGCCACAGTGTTAACCATTAAACCACTGTGCTGCCTAAGGTTATTTATTATTATTATTATTATTATTATTATTATTATTATTATTATTATTATTATTATTATGTAGCTAGGGTGAGATATTTAGATTTATAACACACATTTATTCACATAAAATTACTACTTATAATATAAAAAAAAAACAATCTAGCCCATATACCCACAAAATAAATGGATAGTCAGACAAAAAACAAATAAATAAACAAACGCCTGCTGATGGTCTGTTAGACCAGTTTACTGCAGAACAGGACATGGATTCTTTTTAACACCATTAAAAACATTAGGAGTGTCTTGGGGAATGAAAAGATGGGAATGTGTAAATGCTTTGCTACTCTTGTGTCTAAACTGTTTGATTAAATCATTAAACATCTTTTATTTTCACCAAATAACAACTAGAAATTGAATTTCCCAATGAGATACATGATTCTGAGCAGCATTACAGTTATATTACAGCAAATCATTCAGAGACATCGGAGACACTGTGACTTGGCTATTGAATCCCTGTTGTACAGTGGCCGTGAAGTGCAAAACAAATTAACAAAACCCAAAACAAAATAACAAAACCCGAAACTAATTTGTTATTTTGTTTTGGGTTTTGTTTTTTTGTTTTGTTATTTTGTTTTTGAATGTTTTATTTTGTTTTGGTTTTGTTATTGTGGTTTTTAATTTGTTATTTCGTTTTTGCTTTGTTAATTTGTTTTGCACTTCACGGCCACCGTACTGTTACCATGTTCACCCATATATACAATCAGCTTTGATTATAATTTGTCATGTCCAGATCAGTATTATTTTGTGTGATCTGTTCATTTTTTCAACACCATATACTAATCCTACATCACACACTATCACCTGGTTTTATATGTTAGTTTTGGGACATTTTATTGGTACAGGTTGCCCCCTACTTACAAATGAGTTCCATTCCAGGAGCACGTTCATAAGTCTTATTCACCTTTGACACAAATATTTAATATAAAGCATACCAATCGACTTGACTAAATCTCTGTCCCCTTTCCCAACACTGCCATCATGTGGCCAGAAACTGTAACCACGCCTACGGAAATGAATCTCACAGTGAAATGTTGTCTCTGCGCCTTTAAATCAGGAGGGGAATCCTAAACGCCATTTTGTCTTAGAGCGAATTTCCCTATAAGAAATAATGGAAACCTCAGTGGTTCATTCCACAACTCAAAAATATACATATAAAAAGGATTTATAGAAAATATAAAGTAAAAATAAAACTAAAAGAGTCAGGCTGTTTGAGAAGACAGTATAAGAGAAGGAGGGGTGGGGGGGGTTACTGTGTAGGACAAATTTCACACACACACACACACACACACACACACACACACACACACTTCCGACAGGAGAGGAGGACACATACAATATACCGCCCCCATCAAACACACATACAATATAACAGACTTCAGACATTTTATACATTCACTCACACACTAAAATGTTAAATATAATGTAAATATTGGTATCTGATTCATTGCAGTGTCTATTTTTGTACAAACGATGTGAGCTACTTCCACAATTTGTTCACAATTATGCATGTTAGATGTGAACTGTGGTCCATTCGTATTTGTGGAATTTGTACAAATGTTGATAAATTGTGGTGTTTTGTTACTGTTGTATATAATTGGGTTGTGGCCCCTTTAAAAAAAATGGAAGTATGGAGTTGTGCCATGTGACCTGTATTCAGGAAGCAGTTAAGCAGACACAGAGAGTCGCATGTACAGCTTTCCTTACTGCAAAACTATGTGATATTTGGGTACTACTTGCTTTGTAGAAGCATTGTGATATCTATATGTGTTTGTAATTATTGACAGCAATGTTCGTTTATTCAAGTTCTTTCTTGGAAAAAAAAAAATTCTGACTATGTTGCTATGCTAACATATCGCTGCATTAGCATTTTTGCCATTCAGAAATCACTAATGCTAATTGTACAACAGTGCAGAAAATATGGATTTGTTAACTGTCAGTTAAATGTAATTAAATATCTTACATTCAGAAAATAGGTTACATTCAGATGAAGAAATGTTGCTATAGTTAAAAAGAGAGTATTTACAGTAATTGATCTTTTTGAGCAGACGTATATCGGTACATTTTAAAACAGAAGCTTAGTTGGATTATTCTTTTGTACTTTTCAATATTTCAGTTTCACCTTTCTTGTTAATGTCAATAAATCTGTGGACAAGGAGATCATTGTCTTCAGAGTCTTAGGAAATATATTTACAAATATGTTTATAGGAAAGTGTTTATCTGGCTGTCAAGTTATATTCAGGACATATACCGAGGGCAGCACATGTGGACTTACTGTAAGTATTTAAGCATTGTAAAGAACCAATAACAAATACTCTTACCATTACTGATGCATTTTTAATATCTAATCACTGTACAGTGAAACATAAAACTATGTGTTCACCTCTAAAATCTTGTTTTTCTTTTTTTTTTCACTTTATTACCACTATTTATCTGAACTGAAATTAATTCTTGTGAAATCACCAAGAGGCACACAGTGAAGGGCAGATGAGAAATTGTACACAACATCTAAGGCACAATTTACATGAAAACATTTACAAAAACAATACACTAATAATAATAATAGTAATAATAATAATAATAATAATAAATGTATACATCACCTTGAGCATGGGCCGCTGGTACAAGTGAAATCAACACTAAAAAAGGAACAGAAACAGAGAACATGACAAAAATATGAAAAATAGATTCAATCTATTCATGAAAACAGCACATTCTTATGAATTTATATACCTTCTGTTTGAAACAGAAAAGTAATTACTCTGATCATTAATGTTTTTTTTTTTTTTTTGCTTTACTACACTAGTGGTGTAATGTTTTTCAATTCAATTCAATTTAATTTGTACAGATGCATCCCAAAGAGACACGGGGGGCATCCATGTGACGAGATCGACAACCAGAAGTGGGGCACCAGGATGAGTCAGACAGGACCAGAGGGCAGAGGGAGTCTGGATCAATGGCATCTCAGGAACGACATTTCAGTGTTGGCTCAGTGTGTTAAGGTTCTGAATTACTGATTGGAACGGCAGCAGCTCCACTAGGTTGTTGCTGTTTGTTCTTGTGCAAGGCTGTTAACCCTGCCTGCTCCAAGGGGTGCCTTATAATGGCTGATGCTGAGCTCTGACCCCAGCCTACTAACAAACAAGCTGCACTGTAAACCCGATTAAGTTGGCAAAACTCTAAATATTTGAGGTAATCAGTTACATCAAATTTTTTAAGTAATCATGTTTCCAATTTGAAGTAAACAGAACTATCAATTTTTGAGTTTGTTGAACTTGTTGCAGACAGCCAAGAGCGGGAATCAAACCCGGCCGTCCGCATAGCAGGCGAAACACCTACCACCTAAGGTGGTGGAACTTTTACTTAAGTAAAAGTGAAAATATTTTGAAAATATCAAATTTGTTCAGCTACCTTGAAAAGTGTCATTTCTACAAACTCATAAATACCAAAAAGTTCTGAATACTCAAAAAGGTCTATTAATTTGACCTAATTGCAATTATTTAAGTTAACAGGGATATGTGAAGAATAAAGAATTTCACTGTGCAGTAATGAATATGTGCTGAATAAAGCATGAACTTGACTCCCGGGTGTGATCGCTTTATCACTGGGACATAAAAACCAACAGAATGTCACACTAACATTCAGCACATGTGCTAATCACACAATAAGCTCATCACTCGTTCAGACTGCAGATGAACAACTTTATACCCAACACTCAAAAGAGACACAAGACACAAAGAGAACATTTACTCACGGAACATCACAGGGAGACGACTGAACTCCATCCTGTCTCTATAATGACTCACTGACTGACAGAGCAGAGGTGTGCGTTAAAGTTTTAACAGTTTTTGTGTTTTCTTGAAGTCAGATGACACTAGTAAGAAAGCAAGAGAGGATGAGTCTGTTAAATATTTTAACTTCTCCTTTAATGCTTAAAATGTTTGTACATGAATCTTTTCTTCCTTCCTCTTTTCAGAAAATCATACGCACTTTCTGTTTCTCTCTAACACACTTACAAAAGAGGACGATGGTCATGCTGAGATAAAAATATATTCTCTTAGACATGCAGCAGTGGAGTGTGTGAGCACATTTTTTAAAATGTTTTTTCCACACATATTGAGAAGAGGAGAGAGCAGTTAAATCTTGTGTCCGGTGGGGACTCCCACGAGGAAACTCTAGTAGAAAATATAGTTGCAAGCAACGATGACGGGCCCAAGCACCCTGTGCCATTCCCACCCCGGGCGCACCGCACAACCTGTGTCATTCGAGTGTGTAAAAACCTCGAAAAAGCCATCGCTACTCGGTTGCACCTCACAACCTGCTCACATCACACACTATACAGGGCTAATGTCAGTTTGGGCCCTAAATATTTGTTGAGTGCAATAGTGTGTGTGTGTGTGTGTGTGTGTGTGTGTGTGTGTGTGTGTGTGTGTGTGTGCGCGCGTGTGCGCATTATTGTGCAAGGGTTAGTGTGTTAGGGAGAGAGGTGTGTGACGTGTAGATGTGTCAGTCTGTGTGTGACGAGTAAATGTGCTTGTGTTTGTGTGTGTTTGTGTGTATGGTTTGAATCTGTGTGTATTAACATTAGTGATGNATTATTGTGCAAGGGTTAGTGTGTTAGGGAGAGAGGTGTGTGACGTGTAGATGTGTCAGTCTGTGTGTGACGAGTAAATGTGCTTGTGTTTGTGCTTGTTTGTTTGTATGGTTTGAGTCTGTGTGTATTAACATTAGTGATGTGTGTGTTAGTGTGTGAGATGTGTTTCACACATATTATTAGTGTGTGTGTGTGTGTGTGTGTGCCTCGTGAGAGAGGGGTGTGTGTGTGTGTGGTGTGTGCATTGTGAGAGGTGTGTGTGTGTGTGTGTGTGTGTGTGTGTGTGTGTGTGTGTGCGCGAGTGTAAACATTTGTAATATGGATGTATGTATATGTGCATGTGTGTGATGTATGAGTGTGTTTGTGTGTGTGCATGCAGCATGTCTGCGTGTGTGCGCGCGCGTGTGTGCGCGCGCGTGTGTGTGCGCGCACATTAGTGTGTAAGGGTTAGTGTGTGTGAGTGAGGGAGAGAGGTGTGTGACGTGTAGATGTGTCAGTCTGTGTGTGACGAGTAAATGTGCTTGTGTGTATAGTGATGTGTGTGTTAGTGTGTGAGATATGTTTGTGTGTGTTAACATTTGTGATGTGTATGTGTGTACAATAGGTCGCAGGTGCTGTAAGAAAAGCCTCACACTATGATATTCCTGTGTGTGTGTGTGTGTGTGTGTGTGTGTGTGTGCGCGCATTAGTGTGTAAGGGTTAGTGTGTGTGAGAGAGAGGGAGAGAGGTGTGTGACGTGTAGATGTGTCAGTCTGTGTGTGACGAGGAAATGTGCTTGTTTGTGTGTATGGTTTGAATCTGTGTGTATTAACATTAGTGATGTGTGTGTTAGTGTGTGAGATGTGTTTGTGTGCATTAGTGTGTGTGTGTGTGTGTGTGTGTGTGTGTGTGTGTGTGTGTGTGTGTGCGTCATGAGAGGTATGTATGTGTGTGTGCATGTGTGTGATGTATGAGTGTGTGTGTGTGTGCGTGCATTAGTGTGTAAGGGTTAGTGTGTGTGCATCGTGAGAGGTGTGTGTGTGTGCGAGTGTAAACATTTGTAATATGGGTGTATGTATGTGTGCATGTGTGTGATGTATGAGTGTGTGTGCGCGCGCATTAGTGTGTAAGGGTTAGTGTGTGTGCATCGTGAGAGGTGTGTGTGTGTGCGAGTGTAANAAAAGCCATTGTCACTCAGTTTCACCTCACAACCTGCACACCACACAGAATACAGGGCTGGGCCCTAAATATTTGTTGAGTGCATTAGCGTGTGCGTGTGTGTGCGCGCATTAGTGTGTAAGGGTTAGTGTGTGTGCACCGTGAGGTGTGTGTGTGTGTGCGAGAGTGTAAACATTTGTAATATGGGTGTATGTATGTGTGCATGTGTGTGATGTATGAGTGTGTTTGTGTGTGTGTGCATGCAGCATGCCTTCGTGTGTGTGTGTGTGTGTGTGTGTGTGTGTGTGTGTGTGTGTGTGTGTGTGTGTGTGCGCGCATTAGTATGCAAGGGTTAGTGTGTGTGAGAGAGAGGGAGAGAGGTGTGTGACGTGTAAATTTGTCAGTCTGTGTGTGACGAGTAAATGTGCTTGTGTTTGTGTGTGTTTGTGTGTATGGTTTGAATCTGTGTGTATTAACATTAGTGATATGTGTGTTAGTGTGTGAGATGTGTTTGTGTGTTAAACCAGGGCTAATGTCAGTTTGGGCCCTAAATATTTGTTGAGTGCATTAGTGTGTGTGTGTGTGTGTGTGTGTGTGTGTGTGTGAGATGTCACAGAAGGTGTCACTGAATATAATGTCATTCAATATAATGCCACACAGAAAGTTATTAATCATTTTTCGGCGTACGTTTAAGACATTATCACGTCTGACCTGTTTGAGTTATCAAAAATCCCCCCGCAATTTTGCATTCTCAATGTCTTTAGATCTCTTTGGCCCAGTTTGGTAGCAATTGTATAAATTCCTTAGGAGGAGTATATCAAAATCCATCAGGTGCGTTTTTGCGAACCACCCAAAATAACCGGCCTCCTTTTGAGTTTAGCCAAGGACATGCAGTGCAAAAATTGTTCGGCTTGATGAGCACTAAATGTGTACCGAGTTTCATCTGCCTACGTGAAAGTGTGTATGAGCTAGGCGGCAAAATCTCATATGGGGGGCGCCTTTGGGCCCCGGGCCACGAGACTCAGGCATCCTGATGGCAGCAGATTCCAACCTGTCTGCCAAGTTTCATGAGTTTTTGAACATGTTAAGACCCCCGAAAAGTCCAAAAAGGTGAAAAAAAAAATAATCCTAAGGAAAACAAGAGGGCCCTTCACACACTATGACGAGATAGGGCTGATGTCATAGTGCTTGGGCCCTAACAAGAGGGCCCTTCACACACTATGACGACATAGGGCTGATTTCATAGTGCTTGGGCCCTAATAAAGAGAGCATCTAAAATCTAAATCTGCCTGGACATTTTTCTGAGCTCAGAATAAAACCAGATACCATGGAGATGTGAGATGGTACCCTGCCTCCCTTGTAAGTTGGCAGTTCATAGGCGTTAGGAACCTCCACTAGAGGTCACTGTCTGTTTTGTAGTTTTTGTTGGTCGACTCAGTTTCCCAGAAGGCACCTCGGTCAGGTGATGAGAGTGCTCACCTGAACCGAGGTGGCTCATTAAACATCTTATAAATAGCAGTTTGTTCTGGGAAACTGGGTCGAGCATTGCTTGTTGGTATGTTTTGTATTACCATCATGTGGGCATTCATTTTTGTTTGTTTCTTTGTGTTTACATTTTAGTTATATTGTTTTCCCTTTGTTTTTCAAGAGGGCTCTATTGTTTGTTTTCTTGATGTTCCTTGTGTTTTAAGGATTCATGGAAGCTGTCCTGTTCAGTGTTTAGCTAGGCTGTGTCTCCTACTGTGTACAGTGTAAGTACTGTTCTGTGTCTTCCCAGTGCCAGTCTTCTTGTTTAGTTCGTTGTTTAAAGCTTCCCTTGTATGTGTAGCCACATGAGGGCTTAGCCGCTAGCAGGGTTAGCCGCTAGTAGGCCTTGACTGCTAGTAGGGTTAGCCCCTAGTAGGGTTAGCCTCCAGTAGGCTAGCCTCTAGTGAGATTGACTGCTAGTGGTTCTGGTCGCTAGTAGGTTAGTCGCTAGTTTGGTATAGCCTCATGTGTGCCCTGCTTCTTGTGTTCCAGTTCCGGTCCCCTAGATCAGTACTAACCCGGTTATCCACTAATCCTTTAGATACTAACCTGGTCAGGTCAGCATCCAGCATCTGATATTCCCTGTAGCTACTAACCTCACTAACCACTAACCCATCTGGTCTCTGTGCCTCGTCTCTAGTCCCGTCTCCTGTCTAGCCCTGTCTCTCCAGTCCTCTCTCCAGTCTAGCCCTGTCTCTCCAGTCCTGTCCTCATCCCTAGTTCCTGCCACGTCCTGTCAAGTCTTGTCTCCAGTCCCCCTATGTGTCTTTAGTTAGCTCCAACTCCATGTTTCCTCATCCCCAGTTCCTTGTGTTGGTTCCAGTTCCTTGTGTTAGCGCTCAGTTCCCTGTGTCAGTCCAGTTCCCTATGTCTGTTTGAAGAGCCCTAGTTATAGTTTGAGTTTGTGTCTGTTTTTGAATTTTTGTAAATAAAAGGACACTGTTTATTTGCCCCTCTGCATTTATGCCTGCCTTATTTTGCCCACGGCAACATCATCAGCCGGTCTAGCCAGTACCACCAGCTAGACTCATGACAATAGGACAGACCATCGCCAATTTATATAATATTAAATAAAATGAAGTGATTGTAGCACAAAATGTAAACCCTAATGCTCAAAGTAATTAAACACATGAGTACTGTTAACTTAGTAGTAGAGTTTCTAACTAGTTTGTTTAATAAGATCTTGGAGAGTGAGAGGATTCCAGAGGAATGGAAGAGAAGTGTATTGGTGCTGATTTTTAAGAACAAGGGAGATGTGCAGAGTTATGGCAATTACAGAGGCATAAAGCTGATGAGCCATACAATGAATCTTTGGGAAAGACTAGTGGAAGGTTAAGAGCAGAGGTAAGCATTTGTGAGCAGCAATGTGGCTTCATACCTAGAAAGAGTACAACAGATGCAGTATTTGCTTTGAGGATGCTGATGGAGAAGTACAGAGAAGGTAATAGAGAGTTGCATTGTATCTTAGAAAGCATATGACGGGGTGCCGAGAGATTAGCTGTGGTATTGTATGAGGAAGTCTGGAGTGGCAGAGAAGTATGTTAGAGTGGTGCAGGACATGTATGAGAGCTGTAAGACAGTGGTGAGATGTGCTGTAGGTGTGATAGAAGAGTTCAAGGTGGAGGTGGGTCTGCATCAAGGATCAGCTCTAGGCCCCTTTTTGTTTGCTCTGGTGATGGACAGGATGACAGATGAGGTTAGACAGGAGTCTCCATGGACTATGATGTTTGCAGATGACATTGTACTTTGTAGCGAGAGCAGGGAACAGGTGGAGGAAAACTTGAAGAGGTGGAGGTATGTTCTGGAAAGCAGAGGAATGAAGGTTAGCCGCAGCAAGACGGATTACATGTGTGTGAACGAGAGGGATCCAAGTAGAACAGTGAGGCTACAGGAAGCAGAGATAAAGAAGGTGCAGGATTTTAAGTACTTATGGTCAACGGTCCAGAGTAATGGTGAGTGTGGAAAGGAGGTGAAGAGGCGGGTACAGGCAGGTTGGAAGGGGTGGAGAAAAGTGTCAGGTGTGCTTTGCGATAGAGTATCAGCGAGAATGAAAGGAAAGGTGTACAAGACAGTGGTGAGGCCAGCGACGCTCTACGGCTTAGACAGTCGCACTGAAGAAAAGACAGGAGGCAGAGCTGGAGGTAGCGGGGATGATGTAGAGCTTCTCTTGGGGTGTGACAAGGATGGATAGGGTTGAGAATAAGTTCATCAGAGGGACAACCCATATTAGATGTTTTGAAAATAAAGTCAGAGAGGCCAGATTCAGGTGGTTTGGACATGTTCAGAGGAGAGATTGTGAATATATTGGTAGAAGGATGATTAGGTTAGAACTGCCAGGCAGGTGACATGAACTGTAGGGTAGTCTGGGCTGTTGTTAAAGCCAAGGGCTTAAATAAGGCGGACATGGGCGCAGAGAGTTGTTAAATAATCAAAAAAAGAGTCTTTTAATAATCAAATTAGACAAGACATGAACAGAAAACAAATCAAACACTGAAACTCCCCAAACGCAAAACATTCCTTTACAAGCAAAACATACAGGCTCTTTTAGGACAAACAAGAATCACACAAAACATACAGGTTCTCCCAAGCCGGACCCACTCGCGCCCCGACGGGCGACTCGCACACTCTCCCGCGCCCCGACGGGCGACTCGCACACTCACCCGCGCCTCGACGTGCGGTACACACACAACCTACGAGCTGTCACACACACACTCTAAGAGCGTACCCGGGCTTAGAGCAGGCACCGGATGAGAACCCACACACAGGCTGAGACTATGGCGTTATATTCCTGCTACAATTCTGAGCGCGCGGTTCGACATTTTGACAGCAGGCAAAGCACTCTGTGTGCGTACAGTGTCTCCACTGCGCGCTCAACAGCTCAATTCTGCGCGTGCAGCGTCTCCCCTGCTCGCTCAAAATGTTCTCCGCGCACACTCGACTCTGCCTGTACGCTCGCTCAACTTTGTCCAGTGTTACAAAACTGCCACAAAACCAGCCAATCACAGACATCCACACACGGCTTGTGATTGGCTGTTCCTTCTCTATTAGCTGGCACTATCGACCGCATAACGGAAGCGTTCTAAATAAAGGTTTATAAGTAAAGAGACCGTGTTGTGCAATTTGAATTTTAGTCGATGTAGTCTAACGATGAGCTATATGGATAATTAGATAATTAAAACACACAATGGACAAACGAAACTGGTTTATAGTAATATGTCATTGAATAAAAAATAAATACTATAATATTTTTTATAATATTTATGAATAAATAAAACCTTATTTAAAATGCTTCCCTTATATAATTTCCTTTCAGTTGTATATAATTATATATAATAATATAATTTTAATTTCTTATAAATTTTCTTTTGATTTTGTAAAGCTGCTTTGAGACAATGGCCATTTTAAAAGCACCGTACAGATAGAGAAGGAACAGCCAATCAGAAGCTGTGTGTGGAAGTCTGTGATTGGCTGGTTTGTGGCAGTTTTGTAACACTGCACAAAGTTGAGCCAGCGTACAGGCAGAGTTGAGCGTGTGCAGGAAGAGTCGAGCGCGCACGGAGAACATGTTGAGCGAGCGGGAGAAGACGCTACACGCCCAGAATTGAGCTGTTGAGCACGCAGTGGAGACACTGCACGCGCACAGAGTGCTTTGCCTGCTCTCAAAATGTCGAACCGCGCGCTCAGAATTGTGGCAGGAATATAACGCTATATGGGACTCACACACAGAGACTTACCCACACAAACACACAGGCAGAGACTCGCTCACACACAGGCAGAGACACACCGAGGCTTGGAACACAAGTACCTCACAAATCATATAGAGCCTTCCAAACATAAAACCAAACTCAACAAAACCCAAACTAAACCACAAAACAAACGCTGACCAAAGTAATGCCCTCTTAACATAATTAATGCTCGACTCAGTTTCCCAGAATAACCAGCTATTTATAACTACTCTAATGAGCGACTTCGGTTCAGGTGAGCTTAATCACCTGATCGAGGTGCCTTCTGGGAAACTGAGTCTACAAACAGAACTACAAAAACTATCATACACATATCCACAGTGCCCTCTATGGGCAGTCCCTTACAGCAGGAGGTCTAGAGGAAGACTAAAGAGGAGATTTATGGATGTAGTGAGAGAGGACATAAAGTTAGTTGGCATGAGAGAAGAGGATACAAAGGATAGGCTTAGATGGAGGCAGATGATTCGCTGTGGCGACCCCTGAACGAGAACAGCCGAAAGACAAAGAAGAAGAAGAGTACTGTTAACTTAAATAATTGCAATTAGGTCAAATTAATAGACCTTTTTCAGTATTCAGAACTTTTTGGCATTCATGAGTTTGTAGAAATTACACTTTTCAAGTTAGCTGAACAAATTTTATATTTCATGAAATCGTAAGTACTTATTGTTATGGTCGTAATGAACACAGGGTTTCAGTTATAAAATCAACGTCTTTTATTCAACACCTACTCAGCACATGTACTGGAGAAAACGACCATGACTAAGTATCTAGTGTCCCCCTCCTTAGGTTCCGACTGTGCAACCAAATAAGACCGGAACCAACATGTTATCAGACATAACATCACACTTATGTAACAATAACTTACAGTAAGTAAAACTTCCACCAACATAAAATCTATAGAGCTCTTGTGGTGCAGTGGTAAGTGTTGGCCTGCCATGCGGAGGGCCTGGGTTTGGTTCCCGGGCAGGAAGGTCTGCTGAATTTTTTTTTTATTTCCACAAGCTCAACAAACTCAAAAATGTATAGTTCTTTTTATTTAAAATTGGAAACACCTTTACTTAAAAAAATTGATGCAACTGATTACCTCAAATATTTTGAGTTTTGCCAACTTAATCGGGTTTACAGTGCAGTGTATAAATTATGCAATCCATGTCACATGGTGTCATAGCTAGTCCTTCTGGGCTCTCTGCAGGAACAGTGCAGTAAGCCTGATGAACGAAATTACAAAGAAGTCAAATAAGAAAAATGCATTATTCGAAAAAATACACCGTAAACCCGAAAAAGTTGGCAAAACTGAAAAACTTTGAGGTTATCAGTTACATCAATTTTTTCAAGTAATGGCGTTTCCAATCTTAAATAAACAGAACTATCAATTTTTGAGTTTGTTGAACTCATTCATATTAATTGTTATTTATTTGTATTACTGAGCAGCCAAACTCATACTATATTTTTTTTTTTAGTTGTTGCAAATTAAATGCATTGTTTTTGGTCTTTCACCTGCTCCTGGCAATGGGTCACCAAAGTGGTTTGTCACAAGTTTTTACATCAGATGTCATTCTGAACACAACCCTCCCATTATTATCTGGGTTTGCGACAGGCACTTCATCCAGTGGTTTGGGAATCGAACCCGGCCCTTTCGCATGGCTGGCGAAACATCTACTGTACCACTGAGCCACCAGTGCTCTGGTACTTTAGGGTGCCCAGATTTGTAAACATTATGTGAAGACAGACCAATCCACCATCTTGATTAAAACAATTCAATTTGGGCAGTTTACATGTGCATTGATGATGTCAGACACAAAATCGCTCGACTGAAAGATTTTAAGTTGGTCAAACTTTAAGGAGACAGTTACTGTGGCTTAAAATATGAAATTTGTTCAGCTAACTTGAAAATTGTCATTTCTACAAACTTATAAATACCAAAAAGTTCTAAATACTCATCAAGGTCTATTAATTTGAACTAATTGTARTTVTKTAAGKTRAHAGHACTCRRTATGTTTAATTACTTTGAGCATTAGGGTTTACAGTGTAGAAAAATAACGTTTCAAATCCTCTATGTGATTCTTAGCAGGAAAGTCATTTCTTCATTAGATTTGTGTGCTCTCAGTTCACTCCATCACACATTTAAAAAGGAGGAACTTCAGGGAACTAAGTAGTTGAAACTACTAACAGTACCTATTATTATTAGCATGAGTAAGTCCAGTAGCTAAAATGGTTTGCTAACAGAGTTTGCTGTTAAGCTTAGCATAGACTGTTCACTTTGTAAGTAATTATGTCACTGACGTAATGTCAGACCCACACCAGTAACGACACAAAACTCCAGGTTTCAAAGTACAATGTGGCCTACAAGCATGACTGTAGTGTACACCACCTCCCAACTCACACATTCTGTTTTAATTATTGTGATTAATTGCATTATACTTACAAAAAAAACTTCTTCACAAACCAATAAAATTATTTGTTTTTTATGTATTTTGAAATAATTAAATAAAATCAACACAACTTAAAAATAAATAAAAAAAACACAATAAGTGTCAGTGGGGTTATTTTTGTCCATAAACAAGAGTCACATCTATCTTCACACCTCCTCCCCTTCCTCACTGCTGAACAGCCTCACCAAGCTAAAAAAAAAAGAAGAAGAAGAAGCTAAACCACAGCTTTCCAGCTTGTGTCTGCTCTCAGGCCTCTAAAATTATCACTGCCCGGTGAGTGTGTGAGTGTACAAGGCTAATGAGAAGTGTTTATTTCAGCATTCTTTATTTATTTATTTATTTGTTGTTGTATTTAAAATAAAACAAATAGGATTTGAGAGTATATATATA
>QMIH01001650.1:52341-65941 GCA_003987875.1 Clarias batrachus | reverse complement strand
TGTGTGTATCGTCTCACTGTCCATCCAGTAGAGTGACTCTGGTCCTCACAGCTCAGTGAGAGAGAGTCATTAATCAAGTGTTGAGTTCTGCTGGGATTGATGATCAGAGAGACTGGTGGAAATTCACCTTTAACACAGAAGAGCGATATGGGAATATGAATAAGTGCAATATGAAACATAATGAGGATACAAGAGCATTTTTGCTCAGAATAATTTTTATTAATTGGGTAATTAAATCCACAGTCCAAAGCATGGACCATAACAGAAAGTTTTAAAATGGGTTAATCCATAATCATTAATGCTGCAAAAACAGCAGGGAAAAAAATCAAGAAAAAAAAATCAAAACTGGGACTATGAACACAGGAAAAACACAAAAAGGCAAAGAAGATATAAATACAAAGTTTTTGAGGTAAAACTAGGAATAACTGCACATGATCAGGTCATCACATCATCACGTGTCCACTAGAGGGTATCATCACATCAGTATTAGCCTAGCTTTAGCTCAATGCAACAAACAAACAAACCCCACAATACTGCACCTTCTATTATCATCAGCTTTTATCTGTTCTTCTTGAAGAATAAATAATAATTTTAAACGAGAGACAACTAATAAAAGTGCATCAATTATAAAAATACAGTAAATGTGTTTAATGCCATGAAGGGAAAAACTATCAGGATTTATGGCTCTTTCATTACTTTATAAAAATTAATAAATAAATGTTGCATTAATGACATCCTACAGTAAATTACTGTTTTATTTTTCCTCACCAGTGATCCATAGTGGCTGTGGATTGCTGTATTTTGTGTGTAAGGCTGGTTCTCCTCTCTCTCCTCTGCACACATAAACTCCTGTGTGTTTAAGAGCAGCAGGACTGAGAATGTAGGAGCCTCCAGATCCTCTGCTCCTGTCTGAGAGGAGCTCCACAAACATGGTAGAGCCATCACTATAATATATTTGAATTATGCCGTCCTTATAGGGAACAGTTGTGTACCAGCTGAATGTCCAGTCTGTAGAGGAGTTTGTAACCTCACAGCTTAGAGTCACTGAGTCTCCTTCAGTCAGCCAGCTGTGTGGAGATACACTCAGTACTGCACATGGTCTCTCTGTTACACAGCACATGCACAATTAGTTACACAAATTAAGTAAATCATTTTAATTTAACAATGTCTAATTGCACTAATTGGTATGTGTGTGTTTAAATCTACAACATCTGTGAGTGTAAACATTAGAACATGTATGTTTGTTTTTATCAACAGATGATGAAATGAATAATTCAGGCTGTAGTCTTTATGAACCACATACATTATAACTCAGATAAACACAATGCCTGCATCACCCCCTGAGTGTCACACACATACACACACCTGTTTTGGTTTTTCTTATTATTGATGGATGTATTTTAGTTGCAGGTGTTACTTTCATGTTTTTTTTTTTTCATTGGCTGGTATTGCTGTTATAGATTTTGTCATCATAAGTAGCTGGAATGTAGCTAGACAGCCCAATTTGTAGGAAACACATTGCATGAAATCCTTTAAATTAAATTACTTTAATTCTGGCATCACACACTTTCCATCTTCCTGCTGCGAGTTTTCTTTGTTTTGCATTTAAATTGTGCTGCTTTTTTTCAGTTCATGCTCATGGAGTTCACTGATTTTATAGTAGTCTTGTTTGTGCTAATGCTAAGCCATGACAAGTCAAGTCCTAATGCTAACCCCTAGCTTCTAGTCCAAATACAGTTAATAAGGTAAAATTAACTGTATTTTAAGGACCTCAATGATCTCAAATAACATAATTTTTAATGTATTTCAACATTATTTAGAACATTATAGAATAACATTGACTATGGATAATTATGCATAAGTTTTATTCTCACCGCTTCTAACTCCAATCCTGTTGAAAAAACAAATGTATATAAAATCATGACATACCTGTTGCCATAATCGTGACTTCATCACTGTACTCAGTGTAGTACTCTGTGGGTGTCCAGGCTTTATCTCTGCGTGCTCTGCACTTATACACTGTGTCTCCTGTATTATTCACTGTCACAGTGAGTGTGTTGGTGTTTACTGGTTCAGTGCCTAAACTTAACTGCTGATTATATTTGTACCAGAGAAACTGCCATCCAGTGAACTCCTGCAGCTCACAGGTCAGAGTGACGGTGTCTCCAGTGTAGATGGAGCTCTGAGGATTCACTCTCACAGTCGGTTTGGGTTTTGCTGTTGGGATAAAGTAATGAAGGAGTCAGAGCTGCTTTCACTTTCACAACATTAACAGCAAATGTAAGATCTGATACAAAATCTTCAGTTTTTAACTAAAGAATGTAAATGTTACCATCGCTTAAACGCAAGATGACGCTTATGAGGAGCAAAGACCTAATTCATCCTATTAATGATAAATGTTATAGAGACATCCTGCAGTTTGATAGCAGGCAGCTTCCTGATGACCACAAATCATTCAATATAATCAATCTTTTTAGAGAGAGAGAGAGAGACTGATTCATCTTGTATTAAGTGAACCCGTCACTGTTTTTAGTGGGTGGGCTTTTACATTTATTCCCTGTGGCTGTGTCTCAGTCCACAGTGTACTTCAAAGTGTGCTTCCTGCTCATTACTGTCAGTTCTAGGAGGAAGGAAAAACCCTCCATTGAGATAAAACTGCAACAGACATCACTTTCTCTGTGCGTTACCATAGAAACGTCAGTAGTCCAGATGCCCGTCACTGCCACCGTGGAAAGTTCACACTACTAAAATAAAATCAAAGACTTATTGAAATAAAAACTGATACCATTACAGAATATACACTACTGAAATGTGTAATGTATGAATATATTTTTTTGGTTAATTTACAAGATGTAAATTGTAAAATGTAATTGTAAAATGTAAATTGTAAAATTAAATTGCAATTTACAATTAAATTGTAAAATTAAATTACTGTGCATTTTATACAAATTATTAGCCTATGTAATAGTAAGCATTTATTGATTGAGCACATTTTTAAAATTTAATTATTACATTAATTATAATATCTTATTGTGTCTCATTAATATTATGTCATCCTCGATAATAATGACGATAAATATATCAATTCTTTTTTGAGATTTATTTTATTCAGTTCTCCAGCAAGTCTCAGTGGCTGATGGGACATTTACTGTAGCATGTCCACTTCAGTTGAGGTGATAAAGCATTGTAAAGATTTGTAGGGATCTACTAGATCATTGGAAAACAGCTAGCGTTAAATGCTCTCGTGCTGTTACAGTCTATTTTCACACAGGTTAATCCATAAGGTTAAATGTTGCAAAAATACAGTGGTCAAAACCAAAGGACAAAATAAAAACTGAGACAATGAATGGAGGGAAAACACAAAGCAACACAATATTGCATTAAAAAAAGTGTATGTGTTTTAGGTTATACTAGGAATAAGTCCACATGGTCAGATCATCACATCATCCTGTGACCACCAGAGGTCACCATCACCTCAGTATTGGCCTAGCTCTAGCCCCTGAGTGTCACATACACACCTGTTTTGTGTTTTCTTATCATTGGTGAGTGTATTGTAGTTTTAGGTGTTAGATAGATGGTTGTTTTGCATTGGTTGAATTCTAGATGCTAACTAGCACATGGCATAAAGCTAGTATGTTATGTGGTAGGTAGCATCTACCTTTTGTTTGCAAAAGAATTCAAGAGTGCTCAAAGATACAGTAGGGAGTGCAAGTTGAGATTTCATTGCTGGCATAAAATTAACATTTTTTTTTTAATTCACTGCCATTAAAAGGAGCTGGGATCTACCTGAACAGCTCGATTTGGGGGAAACATTGTATGAAATTCCAGCACTTAAATCCTACCATCACACACTCTCCATTCTCCTGCTGCAAGTTGTCTTTGTGTTTCATTTAAATTGTGCTGCTTATTTCAGTTCATGTTCATGGAGCTCACTGCTTTTATTATAGTCTTGTTCGTGCTATTTGGTCTTGTTTTACATTAAAATGTTAAATGACTTTCCATCTGTGACACTCTAAGCACCGTCACTATAAATTTTATTAATTAATGTATTCATTTATTTATCTATTACCTATATTCACTCTGACATACAAGAGTAAATCTTTCTCTGATGAACACATGCTGAACTTATTTTACCTTTTTTTTAGACCTCACTGATCTCAAATAACTTTTTTAAAGTTATTTAAATAAAGTTTTATTCTCACACAATCCTCTTAAAAAACAAAAAAGGATAAAGAATCATGACATACCTCTTGCAGTAATTGTGACTTCATTGCTGTACTCAGTGTAGGACTCTGTACGTGCCCAGGCTTTATACCTGCGTGCTACACACTTATACACTGTGTCTCCTGTATTATTCACTGTCACAGGGAGTGTGTTGGTGTTTACTGGTTCAATGCTGAAATCCTGTAACTGCTGATTATATTTGTACCAGAGAAACTCCCATCCAGTGGACTCCTGCAGCTCACAGGTCAGAGTGACGGTGTCTCCAGTGTAGATGGAGCTCTGAGGATTCACTCTCACAGTCGGTTTGGGTTTTGCTGTTGAGATAATATGAGGAAGTCAGTACTGCTTTTCACTTTACAACATAATCAGCAGATTTAATATATTATAGAAAATCATGATCTGTTCAGTTTTTAACTAAAGCACATGGACATGATTATCGTTTACATGCAAGTTGATGAACGTGAGTGACAAAGACTTCATTTGTTAGTTTTATTATATTGCTAGTAAAGACATCCTGCATTATGATAGCAGGCAGCTCCCTCATGCTCGCAAATCATCTACAATAAAAACAATCTTTTCAGATAGAGAGCGAACTGATTTCTCTTGTGTTAAGTAAACCTATCATGGTTCTTAGTGGGTGAAGCTTTACGCCTTTACATTTATCCCCTCTGGCCGTGATCCATTCCACAGTGTGCTTTAATGTGCACTTCCTACTCATTGTCCAGTAAATGTCAGTTAAGGAAACTTCTCTCGACAAAATCCCTCCATTCCAACACCCTGAGACATCACCAGTGCAGACATATATTTTTTTTTTCCTTAAGGGCCAGTGAGGACTTTTGGGTGGAGCAGGGGAGGCTAGTCACTCTTTCTTTCATAGGTTGCTTGGTTTGTTCTTCCAATTTTTTTACAGCGAGTGTGATGGATTCAGGTGCTTTTTGACAACCACTCAAGTTACAACTGGCCTGTACTGTTTCCCACTAAGTTTGGTCCCAGTTTATCTTTATTCTGTGAATCTGTTTTATGGGAGGGAGAAACTTATTGATATTTTAATAAAGCTTATTTTGGTATTGTTGTTCACGTCTCACTGCATTTTGTTCCTCTTGCCATGTATTGGTAAAATGTTTCTGTGTCCTTACTGGAAGTATTTCCCTGGTGTCACACCAGGGTGGCATGATCGGATGAGATAACACATGATTTAGGGTCTGTGGGACCCTACTGGAGTGCGACATTCAAATGACTTTCCATTTCCTAACATTGGAAAACTTAAAGCTACAGCTTTATCTGAGTGCTGACACTGGAGACTCATTCCATCAGTTAAAGTACATGAATGTCTCCTTACACAAAACTTCCATGTTTCGTTCTTTGTCAAATCTTTCAATCTCTTTATCAGGAATTTTTAGTGTAAAATATCCACATGTTTCTCTGAAAGCTCACTTGGTATATTTTATTTGGGCTAAATAAGTTTTAGCACCTGCATCTTAGACTCTCTTTCATATGTGGGAGTAAATTTCTCCATTAATAAACACATGCTCTACTAATTTACTTTTAATATGGTTACTGATTTTTAAACATATTTTATCATTATTTATAACATTATAGAACAACATTGAATTGTGACAATTCTACATATTTTGTAATAATTACACATATTTTAATTCTCACCACTTTTAACTTCAATCCTTTTAGGACAGGGGAAAAATATGCAGTACCTCTTGCAGTAATCCTGACTTGATCACTGAGCTCTGTGTAGTCTCCTCCCCAGTAGTTAGACCTTAATACACCACACTCGTACTCTGTCTCTCCTGCATTCTCCACTGTCACAAGAAGGGTGTTGGTGGATTTTGCTGCAGTCAAAAACTTTCGTAACCACAGATGATTTTTAAACCAGTGAAACTCCGTTCCAGTGTACTGCTGCAGATCACAGATCAGAGTGACGGTGTCTCCAATGTAGAGTTGGCTCTGATGATTCACTCTCAGATTCGGTCTGGGGTTTGCTGTTGGTTTGAATTGAGGAAAGTGTCAGGGCTGCTTTTCATTCACAACATAAGCCACAGATTTAATATTTGATAATTCTGAAATTATTGCAGTTGTATGTTTTCTGTTGTTCTCATTAACATGCAGGGTAATGAACATGAGTGTCAAAGACTTCCATTTGATTTCTAAAATTACTAAACAAATGTCTTAAATATTAATGGCAGGCAACAACAGAGTGAGTGAATGTGTGAGCAAACTAGAGAGAGAGAGAGATGTTTTGCACTTATTGAACCTATTACTCTTGCAGGTCTTTAAATTTAACTTCTCTCTCCATCAGCCCTGTTGAGTCTCATAGAGTACTTTCAACAGGTTGTCAAAAGAGCAAAAGAGTACTGGATGTGCTCCTGTTTATAGCAAGAAAATTAATGGTGGTTTTTGTTACCTGCATTTTTTTATTGTTCATAATGGATTTGAAAGGTTTAAAATACATGTTAATGTAAGTTTGACATTCTCATTCAAGTATTAGCATTTCATAAATAACGTTATGTGAACTAGCTGACTAGCTGCTACTCTGCATTGAGGCCTTGTATGATGAGATTAGATATCATGGTTGCTTGTTTAAAGTTCTAAAGAATATAAAAACAGCTAAATAAGTTGTAATAATTTATAATGTAATGTAATATACTATACTATTTTTAATAAATATCATAAGAAAGGGAGTGCTGTTGTGCTGGATATCAGCATGGCTGTGACGTGATCGTAAGCATGAGACCGCGGCCCCAGTTGTGTGATGTTGCTTTTATACAAAACTTCCACAAACAACATTTATTATGATTTGTTTGTTTATTGATCCAGCTATTTTGCTCCTCCAACACCCTCTCACAGCTTCAAACACTAAGTACAGTGGAACCTTGGATTGCGAGTATAATTAGTTACAGAAGCATTGTTGTATATCAAAACCCTTGTATATCAAAACAAGTTTGTACAATATAAAAATAAAACAAATTAACCCTTGAAAAAAGTAAAAATAAGTCCCTACAAATAAGTTATTACATTAGTGTGGTTGTGATTTTGAGTGTGTGTGTGTGTGTGGAGCTAAAGTAAGACAAGAGAAGGAATGATTATTTATTTGAGATGAAGAAGGGCTACTGTGTGGGATGACTTTCACTCACTCACACACACAAACATACACAGATAAAATATATGCTGTAAAGTAAAAATAAAACAAAGTAACCTGCACTTTACTTTTGAAAAGAATCGTGAAAGAGCATGGTCTCCATTTGTGTGTGTGTGCGTCACTCATATATTTAACATCATTATTTTCTGTTTGTGTGTGTGTGTGAAGGCAAGAGGAGGAACGACTCTCTAATGAAACTCCTACAGAGAGAGAAACTGGATCTTTAACAAGGAACCTCTCTAATGACATTTGCATTTGCTTTACGTGCGCACACGTGTTATAATAAACAGTACACGCGAAAAGACTTTCTCTCTCTCTCACACAAACAAACAGAAAATAATGATGTTAAATATATGAGTGACGCACGCACACTGAGACCAAGCAGGGGAGACGATTACCCACGATTCCACAGCGAGTGAGAGAGAAGAACCTTTGGCTCAGTTATGATCACATGACGCTTGGCGTTAAAACAAGAAGCGCATGCGTGTCACATGATACACAATGATACTCTGTACTTGTATAACTCACTCACTGCAAACCGAGTTACTCGCAATCTAAGTTTCCACTGTAGTTGTGTTTATGCTAATGCTAAAAAAAGTAACGTTGTACCTGTTGCAGTAATCAGGACTCCATTGCTGTTCTCTGTGTAGTAGTGTGTGTTTGCCCAGGTGTTATGCCTGCGTGCTACACACTTATACACTGTGTCTCCTCTAGTATACACTGTCACATGGTGTGTGTTGGTGTTTACTGGTTCAGTGCTGAAATCCTGTAACTGCTGATCATTATTGTAAAAGAGAAACTCCCATCCAGTGCCCTCCTGTAGGTTACAGGTCAGAGTGTGGACGTTGCTCTGGCGATTCACTCTTAGGCTTGGTTTGGGTTTTACTGTTGGGAGGAAATGATGGAGTCAGAGATGCTTTTAATTTCACATATTTTTAATTTCAAAGTGAACAGCAGATTTAACATATTATACAAAATCCTGATCCAAAACGATTACAGTTGTATGTTTTCCAGTGTTGTGCATGAACGGCCTCATGTGAGTGAGAACATTTGAGTATTTGGTAGACACCCTTATCCACAGAGAGGTACAGTAGCTAGTCAAACAGAATGCTGGTTTTATGGATATTTTGCAAACAGCTGCAATTTCTAATTGCAATTAAAGCTTAAATAAATGAAAAATCATAACTGTATGTTGTATAGCAGAAATACCACAGTAATGGTAATTTCCACATCTGGAATTTACCCACATTACCAAAACAAAACAAAAAAAAACATGAAAAATCTGAACAAGAGCTATTGACATTTACTGTTCAATGATGAGTTTAAAATTAAAAGAAAATAAAATGATTAAATGTTGTTTAGACAGATGATCAAGTTCACTAGCTGACAATTACATGTGTACAAATAATGAACTGCTACTGTATATAGCCTGTATATCTCTGTTTGTATTTGTTTATTGTTATTATTTTAAATGTTACATTTAAAGACATCAATCTTTAAACATAGAAATAACTGGAAAAATACATTTTCAGAATAGAACATTAGAATAACTCCAAATAAATTGACGTACATTTATGTTTTTTTTCAGGGATTTTGTAATATTTACTGGGTGCAGTATAATCAGGGCCTCTTAATACGCTATTCGTTCTGGGTTGTTGTTCTAGTTTTAGTGTTACTCAGCTTCTAGGATGAGTATTACTTTTAGCATTCTGGGGTTTGAGGCCTTTTTGAAGACTGGCAGTGCTTCAGGCCTCTTCTTAAATTTGTCCAAATTTCTAGTCTTTACCAAATTTCACTTATTTACATAGAGCACAAAATGAGCTTTTATAAAGTGGCTGATGTAAATATGTTAAATTCGTCTGCGACTTTTAAAATTTTGTCAAAGAAAATACACTTTTCAAACTCTAACAGAAAAACAGTGAAAATGGAGAATAAACAAACCTCAAAGATTATTTTGAACACAGAACTTGAGTTAATAAAGGTCTTGGATATGTGTCTATAACAAAACAACTGTGTTATAACACTCAGGAAGACCTTTTATTTGGGGTAAAGTGACTCACTTTTTTTCATCAGAGCTTCTGTTTCACTGAATAAACCACGACTTCATGAATATTGACACCTGGTTATTAATGTCTCAGCTCTTAACACCTCTACACTTAGATTCCTCACACATTGGCATGCGCCCCACCATCGCAAAAGGCAGCGTTTATTAAATGAATATAGGTTTGTGCTCTGTTATTTTTGTTGTTGTTGGTTTTTGTTGTTTCTTTTGTGATCCGAGTATGAAGCTGCTCGCACGCGACCCGACACCAATTAAGGCTGCGCTTATTACGTGAGTATATATTTGTGTTTTGTTGTATTTTTGTGTTGCTACTATTTACGTTTATTTTACTCACTTTGCAAAAGACAGCTCCTACTTAGATAGTATTTATACACCACTATACTACCACTGATCCCACACTTCGTCTGCTCCACAAAAGCCCCCGTCCCCTGTGACTGAAACAAAACTGTGCACATTGCGCTGGCATGAGCAGCTCCACCTCAATCTCACACACTCAAAGCACATGGCCTGGTAACTCCTGCAACGCCGACCAAACGCTAAATCAACAACAGTACACAAGAAAAACAACATGAATAGATAGATTTTCTTCATTCAAGTCGTTTATATAAATCACTGATCAATAGCTCATAATACATACATTTAAACAATTTATTCACACAGATGTACCTGTTTTACATGGAAATTTACAGGCTTGTCACTGATTTACTCTGACACAGAGCCGTATAAGAACAGTGGCAGCTGGCACACTTAAACTAGATGCAGGATTATTATTTATATTCTAAATAAAAATGCTTGTCCAAACACGGGCTATTGTTGTTTACTTACAATATTTGTTAACTTAATTCAAATGAGTTTTTTGAGTTCCAAGATGTTGAGCTTCGTGATCCTCCTCTTTAGTTTCCTACATAGTCTAATCAGCGCTCAACCACGTGCATAAAGTTTTCCAGAGCGCACCAGCAGAAGTAGACTAATGATTATTAATGCCTCGGGAAAATCAACACGGAGACTGACTCAATGACTTAATAATTCATTGATAAATTAGTGATTTCTTTGGTTTGTAGTGATGAAGGTGATCATGTCATCTCGTCATTTCCACAGCGGTGGATGCGCCTATATTGACGTTTCATATGGATTACATCATCTGGAACTTGTTTTCCATTAGTTTATATAATAGCAGACATTTCGCTTTCTATAAGCATATATTTTTCACGTCTGTGAGGCGAGTATACACAGAGTTTTGTTCATTTTCTGATGTGCTCAAGATCACAGAAACCAGTACAGAATAGCGCACACTATTCACTTTATTATTTTACAAAATCATAGCAAGTCATCATTGTGAGTACATGTAAATAAAAGTAGAGTCTAATAAAGGCTATGTGTCTTAAAGTATAAGTCATATTATATAGTTTTTGCATGTTAATATTAATAAATGTAGCACAACCACTTTTTCCAGATCAGAGTCTGTTTTCTGGCTTTGCTAGTGTTACACATAATAAAATATAAAGACTCACTGTGTTAACATTTACTTTTCCTAAATTCAATGCCAATCAGAAACGCCTATATTTAATTAAAATTCTAAATTTGTACTGTAATTTATGATTATGTATTTGTGTAATTACAATGGTTCACTTGAATTTATAAACTACCATGTGAGTTGTTTCATTAATCCTTGAGAGAATTAACCAAGTTTATAATTATAGCGCCACTTAGTGGTTAATCCAGCAAATGCACACACCTAATGCTGTTGCCGTGGACAGCATGGCGGTAAAACTGTTATTCTGGTTGAATACCATGTATACATTTTATCTTTTTTTTTTTTTTTTTTCCTCTGAGTAATTGAGGGTTATGGTCCTTGCTCCCAGGATCTCCCAATCCAGAGTCAAATGCCTTAACCACTGAGATACACATGAAGCCGTAAGAAAATAAAATAGTGTTGTGAATCTAATATTTAATCTAATATTGAATGTAATATTGAATGTGAGTCTAATAGTCCATGACTCTGACTCATCTTTGGTGAACTGAACGGTTTTTAACTAAAGATTGTGAAGGTGAGCATTGTTTATATTACATCATTTGGAGATCCTGACACATGCAGTCGCACTTAACATGGCTGAATACTCTGTCCACTTCATTGGGGTCTATTTGCCAATCAGAACACAGCTAGAGTTAAACGTCGTGGTAGAATAGCTGAAGAAAGTTTTATACTAGACAATATAATAAGGGTAAGAGGTGGAATTCACTTTGTTTTTTAGGGAGAAAAAAAATACTGCTGAGCTCAATCACAGGGAAGCTGTTGCGGTATCTCATTTTTTTTAAGTTGAAAACCAAAATCACACAGAGAAGATCACATGAGCTGAGATACTTTTACTTCTTTTATTTTCCAGCACAAACTGACATTCCTGGTGTGTAAGTAGTTGGACAACTAGGATATTTCCCTATAATTTCTTTCCATTCCAGAGATCTTCTTCCAAAATATCTACAGGCATTGTGCAGTTTAATATTTTTAATTAGAAGATAATGAAAGTAAAACTAGTATTGCGTTTTAGTGAGTATAATCAATTCATATACATGTAGTAAAACAAGACACAAGACTATTTAATTTAGTTTGTCAACAGATCAGAAATAATGTAGAGGGACGGACAGAAACTTTGAGTAAATGGAATTAAATAATTACGTGTTAGGTGAAAGTTTATGCTCTTAATCTTAAAATTACAGATTCTTCATAAAAATGGAAACTAATAAACTCATAATTCCAAGGTCTCTATGTATCTTCTAATACACTGAATAATGGCAGCCAAAGGACAAGATAAGATTTCCTGACTTTTTTATAATTTCATGTCTCCTTCATGTTATTGTGGTGTGTCAGTCTGATTAACAGTTTGCTGTGTGCTATTATTCACACTGACTCACCACAGTTATACAGTAAATATAATATAAATCYCAGGTGAGATTACAAAAGTCATGATGATTCTTGTGAAATAAATGATCAGATTACACAGAGAAGTAAAATCAGCACTGATCAATCCTCAGTCACTGACAGCTCAAAATCCAAATCCTCTAATAATTATAAGATTTTAAGGAGAAACACAAACTCACAGACTCACCTGATACAGTCAGAGTAACAGCAGTACTGTTGTCTGAATCCTGTCGTTGGCAGGTGTAGTCACCACTGTCAGTGTTTCCAGCAGACCAAATAGTAAATGACTTTACATATTTATAGATACGATTATTATTCTTATACCAGCTGTATGACCAATAAACGCTTCCTCCTCCCTGTATGTCACATCTGAGAGTAACACTCTCTTCAATGAACACGTGTGTATCAGGCGTTATGGACACCACAGCTTTAGGCCTCCCTGTAGAAATATTATATTGTTAAAATACATATACTAGATTTCAGTGCAGAGTCACATGATGATCACAAAATAAGCTTGTCTGTGGTGGTATGACTGAAAGAGGAGGGGTCTAGTGTATACTGTACTGTACTCTGCACATTCAGAAGTAGGAACACTTTTAAATACTATTTTAAATACAATGTATAGATAAACACTATTTTAAATCTATACATTGCTCTGCTTATATTTCTGGTCTATAAACACTAGATAGCTGGTGTGTATGAAGAAATAATTAAATCTTTTGTCAATATCAAGCTACTTAAATTTTTTGCTAAGGTCTTAAACTGACTCCTCTTTCTCTTGCTGGTATTCTGTAGGGAGGCCTGGAGCTAATCATAGGACATTTCTGATTACTGGGTACCCTGGATAGAATGCCAATCCATCACAGGACACACACACAAACACACACACACACACACGTTCCCATGCTACTGGCAATTTGGGAACACTAATTTGCCTAATGTGCATGTCTTTGGACTGTGTGAGTAAGCTGTAGTGCTTACACACACACACACGCACACCCACACACACACAAACTCCAAACCCTGGAGGTGTGAGGACTTTTTATTGTGTAAAGCTGCTTTGCGACAATGTCAATTGTTAAAAGCGCTATATAAATAAAATTGACTTGACTTGATTTGAGGCCACAGTGTTAACCAATAAACCACGTGCTGCCTAAGGTTATATGTTAATAATAATAATAATAATAATAATAACAATAATAATAATATATTATTATTATTATTATTATTATTATTATTATTATTA
>QMIH01001650.1:3715-51938 GCA_003987875.1 Clarias batrachus | reverse complement strand
AATTTTTTTTAAGTAAAATTTACAATTTTAAGTAAATTATATATTTTTATATTAAAATATATATATTTATTATATATAAAAATAAATTATTGTTGCTGTTGTTGGGAATCGAACCCGGGTCTTTTGCACGGTGGCTTTTACCACTGAGCCACTGGTGCTGTACAGACTTTAAGTTGGTGGAATTTTAAGGTGACGGTTACTGTTACTTACGTACTCACGATTACTTAAAATATCATAAGGTTCTGAATACTCAAAGGTCTATTAATTTAACCTAATTGCAATTATTTAAGTTAACGGTACTCAATGTGTTTAATTACTTTGAGCATTAGGGTTTACAGTGTATAATAAAAGGGAAGCCAATGTCAAATGTGCTATTTAATACTCTCACGCATTTACTCTGTCCGTTATTTTTTTCCAAACCAACTCTTTCTTTAGCCGATGCAGCCATATTGCTTTTTTTTCATTATTATTGGCTTAAATTCTTCATATGCTGCATTTAAACCTCCAACTCCGCCTCTGTGAAGTATGCCGCTCACTTTTTTTCACTTTGATTTTCCATTTTGACTCGTGAAATCGGCGATCCATTGAAAATGTCTTTATGTAGCACCGTGCATGCGCATTAACTCTGGGTAACCAGTAGGAGGTTGATTAAACTTACTCTTCTCAGGGGTTTTAGAACCCACATACTCATGGTAGGCGGGTTTGGGGTAAATCAACCCGGAGGTTAAGTTTTACCAAATGGCAAGTTAACCCAGATTTCTGGAATACCCCCTAGGACATGGATTCTCTTTAACACCATCAAAAACATTGGGAGTGTCTTGGGGAATGAAAAGATGGGAATTTGTAAATGTGTTGCTCTGCTCTTGCGTCCAAACTGTTTGATTAAATCATTAACTATGGCCTTTTATTTTCACCAAATAACAACTAGAAATTGAATTTCCCGATGAGTAACATGATTGTGGGCAGCATTACAGTTATATTACAGCAAATCACTCAGAGACATCAGAGACACTGTGACTTTGCTATTGAATCCCTGTTACCATGTTCACCCATATATACAATCAGCTTTGATTATAATTTGTGATGTCCAGATCAGTATTATTTTGTGTGATCTGTTCATTTGTGCAACACCATATACTAATCCTACATCACACACCATCACCTGGTTTTATATGTTAGTATTGGGACATTTTATTGGTACAGGTTGCCCCCTACTGACGAATGAGTTCCATTCCAGGAGCACGTTCATAAATCGGGGTGAGTCTTATACACCTTTGAGACAAATATACAATATAAAGCATACCAATCGACTTGACTAAATCTCTGTCCTCTTTTCCAACACTGCCATCATGTGGCCAAAAACTGTAACCACGCCTAAGAAAATAAATCTCACAGTGAAATGTTGTTTCGGCTTCTTTAAATCAGGAGGGGAATCCTAAACGCCATTTTGTCTTAGTTGTGAATTTCCCGATAAGAAATAATGGAAACTCCAATGATTCATTCTACAACCCAAATTTATTCAAGTATTTATAGAAAATATAAAGAAAAAATAAAACTAAAGGAGTCAGGCTGCGTGAGAAGACAGGATAAGAGAAGGAGGGGTGGGGGGTGATTGTGTAGGACAACTTTCTCACACACACACACACACGTACACAAACACAAATGTGTAAAGACTTTACTTAATGCTGATTTGCACAGGACTAATATTATCACAGGACCTCGGTGTTCAGCACAATATGGTAGGTAATTTGTGGAAGAATTTTTACTTTACAAATTATAGACATGTCCGATTCGCACACAAGATTAAGATCACAGACAACCTCTGCAATTATTACAAATCACACAGGTAATACTAGTCTCATGTCTCTACTATTCGCACAGGATAAGTATTATCTGGGGATCTTGCAGGAATGATCTCCTCACATCTGAGTTTCGTGTGTCGTATTCACACGGGATAAACAAAGCCTGCGATTTTACTCAAATTTACTGACTTATCTCCAGGATACGCAGTATATATCCAGAAATCTGTGTCTCTTAAGAGTGTATTGTGATGAAAATAGGGTGTGTGTGTATGCAGACTGTGTCTGGAGAAGAGAGAGAATTTATGGATTTCCAGTTAGATGGGTTTAAAAAAAAAAGAAAAAAAAAGAAGCAAATATAGTTATCGTGCCCAGAGTCATTTACATTTCACCGGGTTAAAATCTAATAGCTCCAGCTGTGTGCTTGATTTATCTGTAACACATTAATCTCGGATTAAGCTGTGAATCTCCTTGTTTAATTGTGCTCTATTTTGAATTGCCTATTGTTTGTAAATATCATTATAGGTTCAGCTGTATGATATAAACAGCAGAGTGTTTACTCTATACATCCTGCTATACATCTCAACCATCGCTTTCTAATCATTCTTTTTACGTTCGCTCTTCTGATGGTTTTCAGCTTTCTCTTTCTGCACATTGCATTGTTGTATGGTGTATAGCGATATGACCTTGCACCCAAAATCCTTTCAAAACACCCCAATGCAGCCTCCATTCCTCCTGGAAGATGAATAAAAAGGCGCACAGGAAACATAAAATTGAAAAATTGATATACGGCAAATCACAGACATGCCAATTCGCATGTCCCGGACATCATACTGTGAAAATTTTACACGGTATTGGATTGTAAACTCTGTCTTGTTAAGAATTTTTCTGAAATTAGGATTATTCACGATCAGGACAGCTTTATAGGACAGACGTTTTCAATCATTGTGCTCCTGGACTGATTTATTGAAACCGGTGAGGTGACTCATTTCTCCCGCAACCTCAAACATACATACAATATACCGGACTTTAGACATTTTATACACTCACTTACACACTGAAAATATTGAATAGAATGTAAATATTGGTATCTGATGCACTGCAGTGTCTATTTTTGTACAAAACACGTGATACAAAACCTGTGATATTTGGTTACTTCTTGCTGTGTAGTAGCATCGTGGGTCTGTAGTGGTTGTTTTATTCATACATAAACGTGTTTGTAATTATTGACAGCAGTGTTTATTTAAGTTCTTTCTTACAAATATTTTTCCAACTATGTTGCTATGGTAACATATCGCTGCATTAGCATTTTTGCCTTTCATAGACCGCTAACGCTAATTGTACAACAGTGCAGAAAATATGGTTTTGTTAAACGTAATTGAATATGTTGCATTCAGAAAAGACTACAGATGATGCAATCTTTTACATAAAAAATACACATTATAAAAAATAAAATGTAAATACATCACCTTGAGTATGGGCCGCTTGTACAAGTGAAACCAACACTAAAAAGGGAACAGAAACAGAGAACATGACAAAAATATGAAAATGATTTAATCTATTCATGAAAACAGCACATTGTAGACACACCAAACACACACGATTCCTTCTTATTAATTTATCTACCTTCTGTAAGAAACCAGAAAAGGGTGTGATCGCCTTCTCACTGGGCCATAAAAACCAACAGAATGTCACACTGTAACATTTAGCACATCTGCTAATCACACAATAAGCTCATCACTAAGGACATTCAGACTGCAGATGAACAACTTTATACCCAACACTCACTCTAATGAAGACCCAAAGAGAACATTTACTCACAGAGCATCACAGCGAGACGACTGAGCTCCATCCTGTCTCTATAATGACTAACTGACCAACAGAGTGGTGATGTGTGTTAACAGTTCTCTTGTTTTCTTTAAGTCAGATCACACTACTAAAAAAGGAAAAGAGGATGAGTGTGTGGAATATTTACCTTCTCCTTAGAGTATAAACTTCTGTTTAGAGTATTTGTTCATCTATCTGTACTTCCTTCCCCTTTTTAGAAAAAAAAAATCATAAGCACTTTCTGTTTCTCTCTAACCACTTAGAAAAGAGGACAGTGACAGTTTATGGTCATACTGAGCACAGCTTGGAGATGATAAAAATATCTTCTTTTAGACATGCGAGCACATTTTCATGTTTTTGCCCCACATGTTGAGGAGAGGAGAAGGAGAACAGCAGTTAAATCTTGTGTCTAGTGGTGACTCCCAGGAGGAAACTCAAGCAGAAACAAGGAGAGCCTCTAACATCCAAATCTGCACAAACATATTAAGGGGTACTGTGCTGTGTGATTCCCAGCTTAGCCTGGTTGCCATTGTTGGGCCCTTGAGCAAGGCCCTTAACCTCAACTGCTCCAGGGGCGCTGTATCATGGCTGACCCTGCGCTCTGACCCCAGTTACACAGAGATATGCGAAGAAGGAATTTAATTGTGCTGTAATGTGTATGTGACAAAATAAAGGCTTTACTATAACAGTGCAGTCTTCTTAGGAAATTAGATGAAAGTTTCAAATCCTCTATTGTGATTCTTAGCAGGAAAGCCATTTCTTCATTAGCTTTGTGTGCTCTCAGTTCACTCCATCACACATTTAAAGAGGAGGAACTTCATGGAACTAAGTAGTTGAAACTACTAACAGTACCTAATATTATTATATACACTTTATCAATAACACCCCCAGTGTTTAGTATGGTTTGGTGTATCTTACCAATTCTGTTTATCCTGCGGCCGATGATGATGATACAAAATCTGGTATTTACCAAATTATGAGCAAGGTAACGTAAGATTTGGGCAAATGTTTAAATTTTAAAATAGATGACCAAGAATTTATTTGAACTAATCTACAATACATGAAACTTGTTCATGGGCATGTTTGTACACTGAGTTTTGACCTTTTGTGGCAGTCCATTGATTGGTCCAAACAGATGTGGTTGCGGGACTTAGCCACGCCCACCCCTGCGCCCGTGGTTCCACTTTTTGTGCATACATTAGGCCGGTTTTCGGCTGTCACATGGGGCCCGTCTGATTGGAGTTTTAATACCTTTTTACAAAGTAATTTCTCATGAATTTTGTTCATGATACCAATTTTCTGTGTACACCACGTTTCTTTGAAAAAAAAAATAAGCTCCTGATTGATATCAGGCATCCTTTATCTTACTCATTTATGCCTTCATTTAATGAAAAGGGTTTGTAAATGCTGATAATGTCTTTAAAGTTATGCAGAATAATAACACGCAGACATAAAACGTACTGAATATATGTACTGTATATAGCATTTTGCCTTACTGGAACACTTTACAGGTTGTTTAAATGCCATATGCCTCTTTGTTCAATGAAAAGCGTGTGGAGAAACACAGGACACAGGAGTTAGGGAGGGGTTTTCCCCCCACTCAAAGGTGTAAAACTACCTTCTTTGTATATAAGATCGCCAATTTACACTGTTGGAGTTCGAGGTCCCCTGGACTTTTATGGCTCTAGGCGCACACGTGCTTCCTTGTCTAAAAGGTCATATAAGATTAGCAAGATGGAGCCATGGAGGTTGGGAGAGGATTCTGGAATGTGATTGTTTGTTCTATTTTGGGGCCTGCTCAGCCCTAAATAGTGTACATTTGGGGTGACCCCAAAACCCATGAAACCATGCAAAATATTTATTGATCACTAAGTGTTTCATTTGTTTTTTTTAATAGTTATGGAGAACATATGGATAGATAAGGAGGATATACGGATTACCCTGAACTGTCATACGAACCCTGAAAGAACATACGGATCACTCTGAGCTATTGAGACAGCTCAGGGTGATCCGTATGTTCTCCATATCTATTATACATATACAACAGCAATGAAAAGCATGTGAACCTTTGGGAATTTAATGGTTTTCTGCACTAGTTTGTTATGAGATGTGATTTGATCTTCATTTAATTATGAGAATTGACAAATATAATGTGCCTAAAATAATAACATGAAAAAAATAGTTCATGTCATTATTGAGAACAATAAATAACCTCATATAGCTGGTGGAAAAAAAAAGTATGTGAATCCTGTAGGTAATGACATAATGATCTCAAAAAAGCTAATTGGAGTCAGGTGTTAGCATACCCGAAGTCCTGTTAAGAAAGGACTTTGGTGGTGTGCACTAGAGCTACTTTGACTGATAAAAAACACTTTTTGAGTTTGCTTTCCACAAAAATAATACACTAATGTGAGCCATGGCTTTCCAAAAAGAGCCTTCAGAGGATATATGATCAAGATTTATTGATTTACATAAAGCTGGACAGGGTTACAAAGTGATTTTTTCACGATTTTAGATATTCATCAGTCTACGGGCAAGTGGAGACACTATGGGACTGCGGCTACTCCACAAAGTGGGCATACAGTCAAAATTACCCAAAGAGCACAACTTGGACTCATAATTGAGGTAAAGAACCAAAACAGAGTGACAGCCAAAGGCATTTAAAGGTGTCATTGGAACTGGATAACATCTGTGTTTGAGTCTACCATATGGAAGACATTGAACAAGCAGGGTGTTCATGGCAGTATATTGCAAAGGAAGCCACTGCTTACTAGGAAGAACATTGCTGTATGCCTGAAATTTGCGAAAGAGCTCATTAATACTCCACAGCGGTATTGCCAAAATGTTTTGTGGACTGATGAAACTAAGATTGAAGATCTTGAAAAAAACAAGTCACTTTTTCCAGACGATGAGTCTAGATGAGGTATAAACATTACCGAGTTATTTTTTTACCAGCAGTTCCAGTTAAAGTTAAAAAAAAAAAAAAACTGGATATGCATATCAAACTAGTTGTTTTCATTTCAAAGTGGTCGCTTAAATATGGCCAGGGGTTTTGCTTTATAAGAATTTGATGGCATTTCACTTTCAGCTGGGTCTGCATCACTGGCATCTGTTTTGTCCATCTCCATCGTTCTTGTGATTTTAGCATGTTTATTCTCCACGCCCATCAATCAATCGGTGCAGTGGTTTCCAGGATCCATTTTTTTCCTTCCCTGTTGCATTTTTTTTTCACTACGTAAAGAATATGATTTAAAATGTTGTCAAGTTCAATACTTCTAACAAAACAAACATAAGTAAAATTACAAATTTACAAACTACTTAAAGTAGAAGTGCACAAAAAAAAATGTCAATTACAGAAACACAAGTAAATGTGTTACTTTCCACCTCTGTTCAATATTTGTGTTAGTAGCTCAAGGAAGGAATACAATTAAAGATGATTCATCTGATGATTGAAGTAGATGATCAGAATTTAGTATCAGCAGCATTAATCATGATCCCAAACTGCCTTAAATAACGGTTCAGGCTGCAGGTGGTGGTTTAGGAAATGTTTTCTTTTTGCAAATTGCATTCTTTATCACCATCGCAACATTGTTTTCAATTCAATTCAATTCACGCTCAATCACTCATCTTCTATACCCCTTTATCCTGTATTCAAGGTCGCAGGGGGCCTGGAGCACAAGGAGGCTTAAAGCACAAGGCAGGATACACCTAGGACAGGGTGCCAATCCATCACAAGGCACACACATCCACTCTCTTACGCACTCATTCACATTTTACGGGTGACTTGGGAACGCTAATTAGCCTAATCTCCAGGTTTTTGTGGGAGGAAACCGGAGTACCCGGAGGAAACCCACCGAGCGTGGAGAGACCATGCAAACTCCATGCACACAGAGATGGTAATTGAACCCCGACCCTGGAGGTGCAAGGCGGCAGTGCTAACTTCTGTACCACTGTGACACTGCAATTCAATTCAATTCAATTCAATTCAATTCAATTCAATTCATTGTGTATGTGTGTATGTGTGAAAAAATGTGTCTAGATAATAATGAGATTGTCCCTGATGAGCAAGCCAAGGGTGACAGTGGCAAGGAAAAACTCCCTGAGATGGCAATAGGAAGAAATCTTGAGAGGAACCAGACTCCACAGGAAACATATCCTCACTTGTGTGAAAACGAATAGAAATTATATAACATCATGTGCATTATGCAGTTGAAAGTTCAATATAACAGCATTTAAATTAACATGAAGTCCAGTTTTGTGTTTTGTGGAAAGTGAAGTTATATTTAGAAATGGTATTGTTCAGTAGTCAATATATATTTTGTGTCAGTGAAGTTTAATTTGCCTTCCATATCAACAGTTACAAAGTTGCATGTTGGGTATTGCACTAACTTGTTTACCTTCACACTTCTTTCCTTTCTTCACTGCTGAATTTGAACCACAACACTAAAATAGAAAATAAACCACATCCACATACTGGTTTCTGATCTCAGGCCTCTAACACTGACCCACCGTGTGTGTGTGTACAGGACTAATGAGGGTTTGTTCCTGCATAGAACTGTTCTTACTTTTAACACAGGCAGGTAAATAACCATAAAAAAGTATTAAAGGTGGACAAGAGAATGTAATGCCTGTTTGTTTAGTATTAGTGTGGATTTGAGTGATTTCTGTATGGGGATATTGTATTTCATTGCAAATATTATAAGAAGAACAATGGAAGTGTATGTAAAAATCTGTTCACAGGAAACATTAATGAGGGGTCATTCATGAACGATTCGTTCTTTTTGAATGAATCTTTAATGTGACTCAGAAGAACGAGCGGTCTCAAAGAGTCATTCATTTATTGTTTACTGGGCGCGCATGCGCAAATCATTGCAAAACCTCCTTAGGTTATGTAGAGGAAACGGAATTAAACGGTTATCAATGGACCAGAATTGAACGGTTTTCAAGTTCGAGTCGTTCGTTCTTTTGTCACATGACTGCCATAGACTCGTGCAATAGATTCAAAAGAACAAATGTCTCAAACAAGAAGATATGATGGTGAGCTCCTCATTCTGTTTATAATAATATGTCCTTAGCACCATTGTATTATTTTCATTACTTGAACTATAGCCAAAATTTGTGTATGTAGACATGTTGAGGGTCTGTTTATTGAAAATCTTACATTTTATTTTATTTCTGATCAAAAAAATCAAATTAATTAAATGACTCAAAAAAAGATTTGTTCATTTTGATGAACAAGATTCAAAGAACCGATTCACTAAAACGATTCAAAGGAAACATCACCAGAAGCTCCACCACAGCAGTTAAAGACATTACATTTAGTCACAACCATGACTTCCACTATTCAAAGTACAAACATCATCCAGTCATTTTCTTTTATCAGATCAAATGGTGATTAGATGTTGTCACTGAGCATCAGATGACAGCAGGACACAGAAGATCAGGTACAGATTCCAACAATACAGACTCGTTTACACCCATTAGATGATTTAAACCCTGTGTTTTAAACTCGCTCTACTTGTACTCTTACCTGTTGAACTATCATAGTTAGTGAGAGTAGTTACACATCAAACTAAACCCTTCTCATAACAGATATGGATCCACTGATCCACCTGAGCAGTCATGCTGWAGTACACACAATGTCCTAATCACACAATAAACTCATCACTCAGGACATTCAKACTGCAGATGAACAACTTTATACMCAACACTCACTCTAATGAAGACACAAAGAGAACATTTACTCACAGAGAATCACAGGGAGACGACTGAACTCCATCCTGTCCTTATAATGACTGACTGACAGAGCAGTGGTGTGTGGTGAAGTCTAACCACATCCTGTCTTTTTATAGAGTGATATAAATAGATAAATAGAGAGATAGAGAGAAACAGAGAGAGAATTTAAATATGCTGCTTTAAGATTTAATTGACACAGACTTGTAAACTGTTTCCTTTTTTTCATATTAAGACTTGCACGGTAAAACTTGTAATGTTTAACTTTAATATGGTTAAAATTATTTGTATGAAAAAATAAAGTAGCAGTGCCTCAATTAGGAAATTTAAGAAATTTCCTCTCACACACACACAATCACACCCAAACCCAGTCACATGGTCACTGACTGAAAAGTGAAAATTAAATGTTTTACACCCTCTAGTGGTGATCACCTAATTATTTGAATCATGACATAATTTACATGGCAAATAGATTGAAACAGAACTATTCAATACAAACTGAAATTAATCCTAATGTTGTGTTTGTTTGTGGCTCACACTCATAATGTTCCCTGTCACTTTCGACCGGATCATTATCATTAATCATTTCATTATCAATCCACAATAATGCATATATTATCACATAATGTTGTATTAGATCTTTTTATCAACTCCATAGATTACATTACAAGCTTTAAACTTGTATTTGCTCTGTATGTACTGCAGACCTTATTTACCTCATCTCATACCATTCATTATTTAAGGAAATTAGAATCATATAGATATGAAATTTGACTATAACAAATAGTTTGACTATAACAAATAGTAAGATTAAACTATAAAAGTAGGAACGTATAACACTTACTGATATACTATACTTAAGGCATAACCTATTTTGGATTATAAATAAAGTCGACTCAGTTTCCCAGAAGGCACCTTGGTCAGGTGATCACGGAGCTCACCTGAACCAAGGTAGCTCAATTAGAAGTCTTATAAATAGCTGGTTGTTTTCAGAAACTAGGTTGAGCATTATTACTGTCAAGTGGACATGTGGTTTCGGTTTCGTTTTGGGTTTGTTTGGTTTACTTTATTCTAGTTTGTTTATATGGGCTCTGAATTGTGATGTTATCTGTGTGAAGATGTTTATTTAAATGCATTTTTTAGTTTGTTTTTTGAGTTAAGTAAGTACTGTGTTGTGTGTTTTTAGTGTCTCCCCAGGTCTTTTGTCTTTAGTGTTTCTCCTCTGTTTCTAGGTTTCTCTTCCAGTGTTTCATTCTCCCCAGCTTCTATGTTCCCCTAGCCTCGAGTGTCTCCCCTGCTATTAGCCTTCGTGTCAGCTAAAAGAGTCTGCGTATGCCAAAGGAGACTGTGTATGCTACAAGACCCATGTGTATGTTGGTTTGTTTTTGTTTAAATTTAAAAACCTTTTCTGTTGAACAACATCCCCCCCTATTGTCCGATTGTTTATCGCAAAGTACTTCACTGCAATGTTTATCAAAGTCACTTTATTGAAACAAGTTAAATTTATTTAAAGTGTGGTACAAAATAAGAACTTTTGTGTTCCCGGTCAAGACTGACCGGCATTATATATTGAAAATAAAAGTCCAAATGTACACAGAGATAACTATATTAGAAATATAATGCTTGACCCATACACTGTATGACCATTTTTACAATTTTAAACTATCTCTAATGTCATTTCCAAGACTCCCCCTGCAGGGGTCAAATCAATTCTCCTGATTTTTCACAGGGACATCATTAGCCATTTTGTTTGGGTACACCTGCATGTTCCAGGCATAACAGGTCACATGCTGCTGATATCTTTACCATACTAAGAAGGTTTGTTTGGCATATGCTGCTTAAAGCCAACAAGATGCTCATCAACAGTGATATCAGGTCCTGGTTTGTGGCAGGTGCTCCACCCATTTCTGCAAAACTTCCCAGCACGTCTCGTCTTGTCATCAAAGTGAATCACATGTGACTCACTTTGATGACAAGTGAGCCACGAGTCACATTGTAGTGTGAAAAAATACCTGACCAGTGTCCGCATCCCATAAGCTGGACAAAGATTTGTTGCAGGATCTGTTGACGCCACAGCAAAACCTCACACCCGAATAGTCTTCAATATTCACTGCATCTACCTCTTTCCAGGTGTTTCCAAAACCCCTTCTCCCCTCCAGATTTGTCAGCTTACAGCCAGTGCGCTCCATACAAAAGCATTATCTCACTCTCCCAGGAAAACCAACAGCCGAAACACTGGAAACCAATCAAACGACTTCTGTAACCTCCAAAAAAGGGAACGGCACTGTAGATCACGGCATCGACCACAGCGAATCAGCTGCCGCTCTGCGTCCTCAACCTGTGCTTCCTCCGCACCGGTTCGCCCTGCCTGCGGCACCATTTCGCCTGAGCTCAGACTCCAACACTGGGGATGTACAGTATAGTCTGCATACACTCAAAAAAACGAACAAGGCAGGTTGTGCATTTTACATAATATAATTACTTTCAGTTTACTCATAATAATCGTATTTGTTGATTTAAAACGTTTTTTTTTTTCGATTAAGGTTAACGTAATTTTGTCTCAACTTGACCGTACACATTCCTAATATGTTGTCTAATCATGAACCATTCATGTTAAGTCAACATTTCATACATACAGCAGGGGGTAGTAGCAAGACACCAGCTGTCATGAACCGCTAATGAAACTGAAGAACAAGATGAATCAAACTACACCTGCGCAAAGTTAATGGACTCTCTGTCTGCGTGCGTTACGTTCTGTCCGTTTTGACCAAAAGTCAACACCCGAAAAAGGTAAGATTTTTTTCCTCAGATATTTTTTTTTCACACACACACACACACACACACACACACACACACACACACACACACACACACACACATATATACTTGTATATAATTTGTTTTTAACTTTGGCCTGCTTCTGTAGTTTTAGAGAGGCCTAGTGTTTTAGACTGAAGTTAGCCAGCTAACGGATTCAGCCATGTGTCACAGGTCGGTCCACTGCATGTCTTTCCATTATTTGGTGAAAGTATATAAGTAGATAAGTATATATAGCAAAAGTAACGGTACTGGTGGGCTCTTCAGAATATCATAATATCCATTTATCCTTCAAAAATGATAAGATAATGCTGCTATTAGATGAACTCAGATCACCGGTGTACTTAGGAAAGTGTTTTCAAGTTTGTGAGAAATCAGTGTGGACCAAAAGTTAGTGATCAAATACTAAACAACATTTACAGGGAAAAAATGCAAACAGGCTCTTTGGCATTCTGTATTAGTCTAGTGATTTCATTTTTGCTTTTGTGTGTAACAATAGGATACAGATGGCCATGCTGCAGAGAGGGATCTTCAACATGTTGTATTTATCCATCTACAGCAGAGTTGTCCAAATCCAGTCCCGGGGTCCGTTCTTCGTATGTCGCTAACTCAGTTAGCTGGATTTGATTGTTGTGGATTTGTCCTGATCTTGGATAGTTTTGTTCTTCGAAGCGAATCTCACGCTTGCTGTATAGCAACATGTCTGTAAGCTTAACCCTGCTTGGGAGCAGGTTTATTTCATGTAAACAGGATTTAGGCTGCGCTCCTGGCGGGTTATGATTGGTTGAAATTGCGAGATCACATCTGATTGGTTAAAGAGCATGACTGACGCAGACTGACTCACGTGGGAAAAAAAAAGTATCTTGCATATATATGGATGGATGTATTTAAACATAAATACAGTATATGTATACATGTGTGTGTGTCTGTGTCATCATTTGTGTGTTAATCTCCGTGTGGGTCTAATAATATGTAACATTCTATCCCCCAATTGCGTCTATATAAGTGGAGGTAGTTTTCTCAAATCTGTCGCAGTCATGTCTTGTCCGTTTATGAGAGAGCAACCGGTAACTGAAGGTGTGAAGATTATATGCAGGGTTTTTCAAATTCCTCGTGTATTGTGTGATAGACAGGATCCTTTAGCACCGCATGACAATATACTTCTTACTATACTTGTTCTTCTACTTCACTTTTATACTGTAAACCCGATTAAGTTAGCAAAACTCAAAATACTTGAGGTAATCAGTTACATCATTTTTTAAAAATAATTTTAAGTAAACAGAACTATCATATTTGAATTTGTTGCAAATAAAGTAAATTTAATCCAGCGCGGGAATCGAACCGGATCTTTCGCGTGGCAGGCGCAGCACCTACCACTGAGCCACCAGTGCTCTTTAGATTTAAACTGGTGGAACTTTGAGGTGACAGTTACTATTACTTAAATACTTATGATTACTTAAATTATCAAATTTGTTCAGCTAACTTTTAAATTAATACAAATAGGATTTGAGAGTGTATGTGTGTGTGTGTGTGTGTGTATGTAAGTATGTAATTTTAAATCATCTTTATTAAAGTTAAAAAATAAAATTCTCCATAACCCTCTAATAAAAACTTTTCCGCTTGAGAAAAAAAAAGAGCTGCTCTTTTGGCATTTCGTCAACCAATCGCAGGGGTTGTGATCAGTGTTTCTACTGTCAATGCATATCGCCTTTTAAACAAACGCACAATAATCCTAGACAACTCAATCCAGCTATACTAATCAACAACCGGTGTGCTCGAAGAACCGAATTAGCAGCATCGTAATTAGCACGATGATCTCATCTTAGATCTGTCAATTAATCTCGGATGTTTCAAGCGACGTATGAAGAATGGACCCCTGGAGGGCCAGTGACCAGCACAGTTTGTAATTCACCAACACCTAAACACACCCACTGAACCTAGTAATTAGCAGATTAGTTAAATCAGCTGTGTTTGAGAAGAAGAAGCACCAAACTGTGTTGGACACTGGCCCTCCAGGACTGGATTTGGACACCCCTACAGCATCAGTGTTGAGGGAGGTGATGCCACGACCCCTCCATTGGTTGGACACCCCTACCGCATCAGTGTTGAGGGAGGTGATGCCACGACCCCTCCAGTGGTTGAAACTTGGGAGACATCGCTACTGCATGTGTGCTCTTAATAGGTCTAATATTTGCAATGAACCTCAGGAACTGAAAACATTCTTTGAGGTACTGCAGAAAATCTTCCTTCAGCTAGAAGCTACCAAACTTTCACCAAAGGTACAGATGCTTAAAAACAATCTTTGAGTACACCAACATCAAGCACATCAGTGTCTGAGTCTTCCTCCTCGGGTTATACTCTGTGTCATCATCAACCTCTGACTCTTCCTCATCTAAACACTCCTCACAGTCAACCTGGCGTATTGCCTCCTGAACACTGTCAATGTCAAATATAATTCCACACCTTCATTTGAAATATATCTCTTGGCCATCATGCTGCTAAAGACTGAACTGTGTGTAAGGCCTCAAAAAGCTGTATATACCAGAGCTGAAAAAAAGTTGTTTGATTAAAACAATGTTGCAGTTTTGTATTTTAACAGGTGTGGCAAAGTGAAGCCTCTTGATGCTAAGATACAAGCTATTTGTGCATTTCCTTCGATGGTTTTTAGGTATGGCTGGCTACTATCGTTGTTTTTGTAGAAATTTCTCCGATGTTGTTGCACCCCTCACCAACTTGCTTCGCCATAATTTTGCCCTTAGGTGGTCTCCTGAATGTCAGTCTTCCTTTGATGCTGTGAAATTGTCACTCCATTCCTGATTCCAATCCAGGACTTGCAACTCTCCCGTGTCTCTCCACCGGCTTGAGTGATTGTCTCCATCCCGGATGAGCCCCCAATTCTGTTACGACCCAGTCTAGGGTTGGGCCGCACAGYGATATYAAGRGTAAGTAATTGTAAGGTGGGGAAAGAGAGGAACTTAAGGAACTCAAGAAAGATGCACACCTAGTAGACTGTAAAATATATTTGAAGGAAACAATATTTACAATGTAACCGGTGTAACTTCAGGGTGGGCCAAGGCCAAAACAACAAACAGAAAACTCTAGAAAAAAAAGAAAAGCTCTAACTTCCCTGTAAAGGAAAACAGAAATAAAACACAATTTTCTCCCCTAACTCCCTATCCATAAACAGTGAAGAAAAAACCCTCCCACACACAACAAAACAAAATGGCAGCCACACCCCTACAACCAGTGGGGTGGAGACAATCACCCAAGCCGGTGGAGAGACACGGGAGAGTGGCAAGTCCTGGATTGGAATCAGGAATGGAGTGACCTGCACACACGAAATACATATATACACACACACAACAACAAACAACCTGCCACCAGCAGGTTGTAACACCTTGCTGATTGGTTGGTGCGCTGTGGTTGAAATTACGCCTTTTGGGAAAGCCCTTTCGTGAGGCTTGGTTGCCTGGTTACTTCTTCTGTGGGTTTCTTAGTTGGAGAACTTTGAAGTTCTGGCTCAGCATTGAAGTCTGATAGAGTTGTCCTCAAAAATTTAACAGATAAATACTTGTGTCCATCAATCTGATCTACAGTAAAGTGGAGATACTTGCGGGTTATAAGATACTGCTTTGTGTAGTTAGCATCAATAAAAAAAAGAACAAAAAAGACAAAACACTTTAAAACAAACATTAACAGCCTCCTACAAAGAGTATCCATCAATAGCCTTTCCTCTAATAATGGGAAAGGTCTGTCAGGTCCATCGTGTTTCATCCCCAAGGCACAAAACATGGAACAATGCTCCAGTCATCTCCATATATTGTAGATATCATCTTGTTGGTCCCCACCTGTGGATTACACACCATCAATTCATTGTTGTGTTCCCACATTGCGAGATCCCACAAGAAACATTCGGAAATTTAAATAAATGTGTTGTACTTGGTCTGGCTTTTAGCTAAAGTCCTTCCATGCGCCATGCAGTGGCATAGGGATAGGGAGAGGTCTGAGATAACCAGCAGGTGGCTTATTGTTGGTTTTATTTCTAGTGCAGACATCGCACGCACTCACAAAGCAGCAGGTGTTGTCCCTCATGGTGAGACACCAGAATCGTTGCTGGACAAGGGCTAGTGTGCATGCCGCCCCTGAGTGACAGACCAGCCTCGAGCCATGCCCCCATTCCAGGACACAAGGTCGTACTGCCTCCGGGACAAAGAGTTTGCCTGTAGGTGTTTCTGGAGGACCAGGTTCCTGGTTGAGCACCGTCCTAACTCGTGACTCAATTTCCAGTAGTGCTGCCCCTACCAGGCATTAAGGGGGCAAAATGGTGGCCTCGGATGCTTGATCCTGCACTGGGGAAAACTGTCGGGAGTTGAGGTGTTAGCTGTCCTGAGATACTCTAGATTCTTGTGGTCCGTTCAGACCAGGAACAGGATCTCTGTGCCTTCTAGCCAGTGCCTCCACTCCTCTAACGCCAGTTTTACTACCAGTAGCTCTCGATCACCTATGCTGTAGTTCCTTTCCGTGGGGGAGAGTCAGTGAGAGAAAAAAGAGAGGATGAAGCTGGTTGTCCTTAGATGACCTTTGCGATAATACTGCCCCTACTCTAGAATCTGAGGCATCCACCTCAACAACGAACTGAAGTGAAGGATTAGGCTATTGTAGAATAGGGGCCGAGGTAAATCATGTATTTAATTCCCGAAATGCCCTGGCTGCTTGTTCTATACAGGCGAGTAGGCTTTTATCAATGTCATGGAGGTGAGTGGCATGGCTACCAAACTATAGTCACGGATAAATCACCTGTAGAAATTGGCGAAACCCAAGAAACACTGGAGGTCCTTACTGGTGGTTGGAACGGCCCAATCAGTAACTGCTTGAAGCTTGGCGGGGTCCATCTCGATCTTTGAAGGAGCAATAATGAAAGCCAAAAATTAGACTGTTGCAATGAAATTCACATTTCTCAGCTTTGAGAACTGGTTCTCAAGAAGCCTCTGAAGTACCTGGTGAACATGTTTTGTATGTTCCTCTAAGGAACTTGAGAAAATGAGAATGTCATCCAGATAAAGAAAGGCAAATACATTGATGAAGTCCCTAATGCGTCGTTGACCAGAGCTTGGAAGACTGCCGGTGCGTTAGCCAACCTGAAAGGCATGACCAAATACTCGTAATGACCGGACGGGGTGTTGAAGGCATTTTTCCACTTGTCTCCTTCCCTGATCCTAACTAGGTGGTAAGCACTGTGGAGATCTAGCTTGGTGAAGACTTGAGCTCCCTGCAGGAGGTYGAAGGCTGTGGACATCAGGGGCAATGAATAACGATTCTTGATGGTGATGTTGTTAAGTCCTCTGTTATCAATACAAGGGAGCAGGGACCCGTTCTTCTTGGCCACGAAGAAGAAGCCTGCCCCAGCTGGAGATGATGACGGACGGATTATTCCAGTGGCTAATGATTCGGACATGTATTTGTATTTCGTGTTGGGAGAGTGAGTACAGATGCCCCCTGGGTGGAGTAGTGCCTGGAAGGAGATCAATCGCACAGTCATAGGGTCAGTGGGAGGGAAGAGAGATAGCCCGAGACTTGCTGAACACTGCCCTAAGATCAGCATAGTCCTGTGGGACTGTGGAGAGGTCAAGAAATTCCTCTGAGGAGGTTGCTACTGGAGAGGGACAGAGTGCCGACTTAAGGCACAAGCCTAGGCAGAGGGGGTTCCATCCAAGGATGGTGTTCCACCAGTCTATTTGTGGGTTGGCGGATGAGCCAGGGGCGTCCAAGAACCTGCTGAGATTGAGCTTGCATGATGAGAAACAAAATTTCTTTGTTGAAAGAACATTCCATCGAGGGCATGGACTAACAGTAGTGATTCCAAGGGAAAAGTTGGCACATGCAGTTCCTTGACCTTATTGGCATCAATTAAATTCTGATCAGAGCCAGAATCAATGAAAGCATAAAGAATATAGTGCTGGTTATCTCAGAGGAGCACACAGGGAGAAGTGAGCGGCCTCTAGGCAGACGTGCTTGGCATGCCCCCTTGAGTCTGCTTAAGTTAACTGGGAGGGTGCTTGTTTTTTAATGAGTACTGGAGACGTAGATGACCAACCTTGCCACAATAGAGGCACGCCCCCCGCTGGAACTTGACATTGCGGTTCTTCCGAGTCTGAGATCCGGGACCAACCAATCTGTATGGGTTTAGCTGGGGTGCTGGCTGAAACGGTTGGAGTGGGGAAGGTGCCGGCTATGAGTCGTGGTTAATTATTTGTCTGAGGCATTAATCCACACCTCCTGCTAGATCCACCATCGTTTAGGTTTTCAGGGAGTGCTGAGAAACTTGCTGGTCCTTGACTGACTCTGAAAGGCCGTTTAGAAAGGTTTCATGCAAGGCCTGGGTGCCCCACAGTGGTGGACGCCAAAGTCCCATCAAATACGCTCCTCATTTCTTTAATGAAGGTGTTAAAGGTAACACAGTAAGGGTCTTTCACGGACCCTCACGGGCTCTCCCTGTAAGTAGAGTGATGATATACGCCACCATGGAGCGTTCACTGGGGATGTTGATGGCTGGAGTTCAAGTAACAGGGAACACTGAGACAGGAAGGAAAGACATGTATCAGGGTTGCCATTGTATGGTTGAGAATTAGGCAGACGAGGTTCGTGCTGAGCCGATGGTGTCAGAGTGGAAGGAAAGGTGGAGCACACTTGTTGAAATTGCATTGATAGCTGGGATACTGTCTTGGAGATTTGTTGGAGGTTTAGCTAATTAGAATTTACAAGAGCTTCCTGCTGCGCAATGATCTGACGTAGCCGGACATCAAAACGGGCACTACGTCTGGGCTGGACCTTGGATGAGAGGCATCTGCTGGATTCGTCATGGCTGCAGTGTACTGTCATGGACCAGTTGAGTGAGAGTGAACCCAATAGTAGAAAAACAGGGACTTTTCATTTTAATTTAGAATTTTATTTACACACAGGAACCGTGGTAAGCAGGTGTAATGGAAGCAGAGGAGAGAAGCAGTGCATGTGTGTGTGAACCAGAGAATGACAGAAGTGAATGGGGAAGCCCCTAGTGACAAGGCTGGAGTCGAGGCTATGACGCGATGGAGTAAATATTGGCGAATCTGACTAGCGTCTCTCGCTGTAAATCTGCTTTGCGCGCAGAAGATGTTAATAGTAGAGAACGGAGATCAGCACGTAACTTGAACTTTCTTTCTGATGTCCATGAATGCGGAAGTGCTTGACGCGGAAGTCCTTATGCATGGAAATGGCAGTCGCTTTACGGGGAATGGGGCAGTAAATTACTAGTAATCTTCACTAAAGCTCTGTGTGGAAAGTCTCTTGGCATATTTTATAATATTGTATAGGTGTCGGAAGAAGCTATTGGGATATGTTTAATGGCTGTCTTAAAATGTCTTCTGTTTCTTCCTGTTAATAAAAAAAAATTTAAAAACTGGTTGCGCTAATTTGACCCAGCAGTTGTTTTATTCTTTGGAGAACTTTCTGGATTCTTCACTTCTGACTGGATCATACTCGGAGCACTCAGTATTGTGAAATATTTATTATATGTTTTTAACAAAAATTATCAATGTAAATGTTAGTTATATGGCTACCCTAAGTGATGGTGTGTAATCCACAGGTGGACCAACATGATGAGGATGATATCTGCAAAAAAAAAAAAAAAACTAATTAACAAGACCGAGCAGACATCTCTGCCTAAAATGTGTTTCGCCAGCAAAACAGAATAAATATAAATAAAATGTTTAATGGTACCAATTAAATCAAACTTCAAACTTCAGTGTAATTTACAGATTTGCTGAAAATATTCAGATTTTGTAAAATAATGATGACCATTTCCTTCCTGGACCTTTTGTCTGCATCACAATGAACTGAAGCTCAACATGTCTTTCCTTGTTTTAATCTGTACTGTTTAAGTGAAACATATTTAGCGTATATGTCTAAATATTCCTTTTTATTTATGGACATGTGTATTACAAAGTGAAGACCTATTGTTCAGTTGTTCACCGCATGGCGTATCTGCACGGAGAATAAGTGTGTGTCCGCGGCCCATCTTATACTGTTGGTGTGTATACATCCATTATTTGACCACGGCAGGAAATAATAGCTGGAATGTGATTGTGAATTTATGACTGAAATAAAGCTGTTCATTGGCATGCGTAAACCCGATTTGTGCGTAAACTTTTCCTTTACAAAAGGCAGCGTTTTGATCAAAAGGCTGATTAACACGTCCGATTTATTGATAAAAATCCCAGAAAGTCATCGCGTCTCGCAATAATGCAGATCAAACACAATACACATGTCCATAGAGGAATATTTAAGAATGTAGGCAAAATACATTTCACTTATTGTTTAACAATATTACAGATTAAAACAAGGAAAGAAGACGTGCTGAGCTTCAGTTCATTGTGCTGGCGAAATACATTTTAGGCACAGATGACTTCTTGGTCTTGTTAATTCTTTTTAAACCCCTCAATTCTGCCAATTCCCCATTAGGGGACAGCTCAGATTGGGCGGCACCCAAATTTACACTAAAATTTACACTAATACCAAACTAATGTAATTGTTTTCTTAAAAATTATGGATTACATATTGATTTGGCATTTGGCATAATACAAAGCACTATTGAATAATCATGTGGATTTAAAGTTTCATTAAAATAATCGTATGCAGATAAATAGATAAAGATCCAAAAATTCACTTTTCATTACACAGTTTTCATTTCATTATACACCCACACATAAACAGCTGTGACAGTGTTAAAAGCCTGAGAGTAGAGACGAGTTGACTTGTGCCACTTCTTTTTCTTAATTCAGTGAAATGGAGGAGGTGTGAAAGTGAATGTGTCAGAGAGTTGCTCGACTCAAACAATGATTGCATACTTGGTGGAGGTGTTGTGTCTGTAGGTGTCTGCGAATGTGGAGGCCGTAAACATGGGGAATAAATTTAACTCCACTAATACTTCTTGTGTTGCTACAAGTTGGGCAAATGAAAATAATAACTATTAAAATACTTCGCTGTGCTATAAGGTACATGTGGTAAATAACTGAATTTTAATCTGAAATGTTTTTACTTAGCCCTGAACATGGCCTGATTGTGGCCAACACTACTAACTAATTACAGTATAGTTGTTTATTTGCTCACTCGCTCACTTGCACTCTCTTAGGCAGTCATGGCTTCACAGAGCTCTTTCCACCTGACACTGTTTTGCCAAATAGGAAAGCAAAATCCTCAGCCATTCAGAGGGGTGGACAAACATCTATAGCTGTCCCAGCCCATGTGTTAATCTTCATCACAGTCTAGGTGCCAAGCTCCAATCTCGCTCCTATGCTCAGGTCCTTATCTGGTTCATAATCCGTGGTCCAGTCACCAAAACCCTTGTCAAACTCTGCTCTACTTATACATTTTTTATTCCTCAGCATTATATGAACTGACATGGTTGGTGAAGTTGCTGCTGTGGGCCACCCGAAATGCCCCCTAGTAGTGCTTGACCATATTCATGTACATTGATTTTGTCATTTTGCTGCTTTTTGTTTAACACCGCCTTTAGTTTCCTGCATGTGCTGATTCCATATGTCAGTTTGTTTCTTACATTCACATTCAGTTTGTATTGAAAAGTTCTGTTTCAATCTATTTAACATAATTAAATTATGCCATGATTCAAATTGTGATCACCACTAGGGGAGTAAAATATATTTAATTTCCGTCAGTGGTCATGGTCTGGATGTGTGCGTGTGTGTGTGTGTGTGTGTGTGTGTGTGTGTGTGAGTGTGTGTGAGGATATTTTTTAAACACAATTTACTGCCTGATTTTATGCACTTGGCTTCTAACACAAGATTGGCTGGCAATTCCACACCTGAGGAATGGTATAGAACAAGGGTAGATTTTAAAATTAAATGTACATTTATACATTTAGCTTATTTAAAGCAGTGTTACTTATAGTTTTTTTTTCATAACTTTAACCATATCTGTGCCAATTAAATATTATAGCAGCATATGTAAATTCTCTCTCTGTCTTTCTCTCTATTTCTATCACTCTATGAGAAGACAGGAAGTAGGTAAATCTTAACACACAACTCTGCTCTGTCGGTCAGTCATTCATTATAGAGACAGGATGGAGTTCAGTCGTCTCCCTATGATGCTCTGTGAGTAAATGTTCTCTTTGTGTCTTCATTAGAGTGAGTGTTGGGTATAAAGTTGTTCATCTGCAGTCTGAATGTCCTGAGTGATGAGTTTATTGTGTGATTAGGACATTGTGTGTACTTCAGCATGACTGCTCAGGTGGATCAGTGGATCCATATCTGTTATGAGAAGGGTTTAGTTTGATGTGTAACTACTCTCAGTAAATATGATAGTTCAACAGGTAAGAGTACAAGTAGAGCGAGTTTAAATCACCGGGTTTAAATAATCTAATGAGTGTAAATGAGTCTGTATTGTTGGAATCTGTACCTGATCTTCTGTGTCCTGCTGTCATCTGCTGCTCAGTGACAACCGCTCATCATCATTTGATATGCTAAAAGAAAATGATTGGATGGTGTTTGTACTTTGAATAGTGGAAGTTGTGGCTGTGACTAAAGTATAGTCTGTGGAGAGAAATACCTCCATACAGAAATCACTCCAATTCACACTAATACTAAATTAACAGACATTACTTTCTCATGTCTTCTTTTAATACTCACTAATGATTATTTACCTGCCTGTGTTAAAAGTAAGAACATTACTGTGCAGTAACACACACTCATTGGTCCTGTACACACACAGTGCAGTGGCAGTGTTAGAGGCTTGAGAGCAGAGACCAGCATGTGGTTGTGGTTTATTTTCTCTTCTAGTGTTGTGGTTCAAATTCAGCAGTGAAGAAAGGAAAGAAGTGTGAAGGTAAACAAGTGAGTGCAATAACTAAGATGCAACTTTGTAACTGTTTGTAACTTGTAAATGTTCAATAACTAACATGCAACTTTGTAAATTATATGAAGGGTAAATTTAAGTCCACTGACGCTTACTGAAATCTTTTGAAGCCAAAATTCACCAGGTTGAAAAATGTCTATTGACTATTAAAAAATAACTTTTCTAAACATAGTTTCGCCTGCCACTTTATTATAAATACATTAAACAATGTTGCAATGGTACTAAGAAATGCAATGTGCAAAAAGAAAACATTTCCTAAACCACCGGCAGCCTGAACTGTTATTTAAAACAGTTTGGGGTCATTCATTCATGCTGCTGCCACTGAATTCTGATCATCTACTTCATTCATCAGATGATTCATCTTTAATTGTACTCTTTCCTGGAGCTACTAACACATAAACATACTGAACCATTAACATCACAGTGCAGGTGTTTATAATTAACTGCATTCAAGTTTAAAAAATGCCTTAAGAATTGCACTTGTACACGTTTACTACATTTATGCATTTATAGTCACATTCTTTGCCACAGTAACTTAAGACATGGAATATTACAGTCAATCATTTAAGAAAAAAAAAATACAAAATTAGCATATTCCAAAGCTTGAGAGGTTTTTATCAATCAAAGTAGCTTAGCCCACACCCCCAAACTCATTTTCTTAACAAGACTTCAGGTATCCTAACACCTTACTCCACTTAGCTTTTTTAAGATCATTAGGTCATTAACTAATGGATTCCCACACTTTTTCCACCAGCTCTGAGGTTTTTATGGTTGTTCTCAATAAAGACATGAAATATCAGAAGTTAATATTTACGCACATTACATTTGTACATGATGAAGATCACATGCTTTTCAGCTGTTTTATTCAACATTATGGATTACATATTAATTTGGCATTTGGCATAACACAAAGGACAATTGAATAATCATGTGGATTTAAAGTTTCATTAAAATAATTGTATGTAGATAAATACATGAAGATCCAAAAATTCACTTTTCATTACACAGTTTTCATTTAATTACACACCCACACATAAACAAACAGCTGTGACAGTTTTAAAAGCCGAGACGAGTTGACTGGTGCCACTTCTTTTTCTTAGTTCAGTGAAGTGGAGGAGGTGTGAAAGTCAATGTGTGAGAAAGTTGCCTGACTCAAACAATGATTGCAAACTTGGTGGAGGTGTTGTGTTTGTAGGTGTCGGCGAATGTGGAGGCCATAAACATGTGAATAAATTTAACTCCACTAATACTTCTTGTGTTGCTACAAGTTGGGGAAATGAAAAACATCTCTTGGAGACAAAATGTGTCTAGTGGAGAGATAGTGGGTGGGGCAGGTTGTCTGGTTAATGAATTAATAAATTGTGTGACAGTCACAAGTACAGGTTGTCCAGATTTTATTGAATTTCATATTCACACAAGCAGTATTCAATGAGATGAAGCAAGGTCAAGTTCAGAAAACAAAGTCCAACGAATTAACAAATAATCTATATACGTCAATGACAAATTTTGAAGACAAAGATGAAACCACTGCACCAATAACAAGGACAACATATATGGTTTCACAGATCTCTCAGTGATGGGTATGTGTTTAAAATTGTTTTTACTCTTTGCTTACTCTGAAAACTGAAACTAATGGGCTCATCTGGAATATCAGCCTCATCATCAGCAGGAATGTGAGGGGTGGGGCTGCTAAACATAAAATAGCTGGTTGAAAGCTTTTTAATAAAAAGATGCAAGAACATTGGTTTAGGGGATAATTAGTAAAGTTGTGGGTGAAAAAGACTTGCTGTGAGTGCCCTGGTGTGTGGCCTTTCTGGGCGTATTATTGAGGAGTGTTCGTCATCCCTGAGCAGCTTTCCAATGGTCAGAGGGTCTGCTGGAGAGCTTGAAGGTGCCACCTCTGATTTATGGCCATCTCAACACGGCTTTGGCCTTGACATTGTCAGTTCTGGTCAGCCGGTGTAGCAGCAGGAATTCAGCAAGTTGGCAAAAAAAAAAAGAAAAGAGTCAAGCTTTTACAATTGTCACAATCCTTTAAAAGACTGGTTTGAAAATTCACAGACCATTACTGCACAGTTGGTCATGTAGGTTATGAATCCTGATATAATCTCTGTGTGAGGGTAGGCTTTTATTAGGTGTTGATAATCAGTAGTTGGGGCATCTAGAGTCAGTAAAGCTCTGTTTCTCCAAAACGAAGTGCCGAATGCAGTTTCTTGAATGGCCACTAGCTGGTTCCAAATGTGCGTCAACACTCATAGACAACAATATTAAAATGTCCAACTTTACAACAAAGATAAACATGTTTACAGGCTGGTACAAAAATGCTTTTCATCTCAACAGTTAAATTAATGACCTAACTGGAGGTGAATTTGTATATAACTCATAAGTTAAAATTATATTAAGCCATAATACGCTGCATCCTTAGGAATATGCATGATTTCAGTGACCAGTGCATTGCAGGTTTCAAACCACTATACTGTATGTAGCTAAAGCTAATAGAGCTATATTGTGGTAACTGAGGTAAGTAGCCATTCCAATCAACAGCCAGGCTTTGTTGCACCTATTTGCCCCTGTATAGATTAACTGGGTTTTAGATGAATTCACCTCCTGTCAAAGTGGCGACAAGAAGAGCACCCATGTTTGAGCTTCAGAAAACTTATGGCTGATGGAGGGTTTGCACTGATTTATTATGATTATGATTATGATTGTGATTATTATATAGTATATACAGTGAAGACCAAAAGTTTGGACACACATTCTCTTTCAAAGAGGTTGAATGAGAAGGTTTGTAGAAATTTTTGGTCTGTACTGTTGTTGGGAAGTATAAACTCTGTGACCCTGTTTATAATCAGTGGCTGTTGTTTGGCACTTGTTTTGACACATTCTTTTCTTGATCTTCAGAAACCATTTTATTTCCTATGGTCAATTTTCAGGACCTGTTTATTGCTTGTCATGGTTGCAGTCAAACAAATGCCTATTTGCTGAATAGGAATACATACAGGTCACCAACAATGATGACAACAACAACAACAACAACAACAATAATAATAGTACTAGTAATAATAATAATAATAATAATAATAATAATAATAATGATGATAATAATAATGATAATAATAATAATAATAATATGTAGAAGCCCTAGCAGTGTTACTTTTGCCTAATTGTGGTTAAATAAATAAAGCATCCTGAAATTAGCCTTGTACAATCACATGCTCACAGGACAGTGATGGTTTTAGAGGTCTGAAAGCAGACGCAAGCTTGCAAGCTGTGGTTTAGCTTCTTCTTCTTCATTTTCTCTTTAGCTTGGTGATGGTGTTCAGTAGTGAGGAAGGGGAGGAGGTGTGATGATAGGTGTGCAGAAGCTGACTTGTTGATGGACAGAAATAACCCCACAGACACGTATTGTGTTGTTTTAAAGTTGTGCTGATTTTTATTTATTTATTTCAGTATACATAAAAACCAAATGAGGTTAGCAGTTTGTGAAAACGTTTTTTTTTTTAAGTATAATGCAATGAATCATTAATTGAAACTGAATTGTGAGTGTGTGAGTTGGGAGGTGGAAACAGTCATGCTTGTAGGCCACATTGCAACCTGGAGTTTGGTGTCGTTACCTGTGTTTACTCATGCTAATAAAAATAGGTAAAGTTGTTCATCTGCAGTCTGAATGTCCTGAGTGATGAGCTTATTGTTTGATTAGCAGATGTGCTGAATGTTACAGTGTGACATTCTGTTGTTTTTTATGTCCCTGCTTCACACCCTTTTCTGTTTCTAACAGAAGGCAGATAAATGAATAAGAATGGATCATGTGTTTGGTGTGACTGCAATGTGCTGTTTTCATGAACAGATTAAATAATTTTTTTATTTTTTTGTCATGTTCTCTGTTTCTGTTCCCTTTTTAGTGTTGGTTTCACTTGTACCAGCGGCCCATGCTCAAGGTGATGTATATACATTTTATTTTTTTATAATGTCTATTTTTTATTATTTAAATTGGGGCTGAGATGTTGTGTACAATTTTACAACTGCCCTTCACTGTGTGCCTCTTGGTGATTCACAATAATTATTTTCAATTCAGATAAGTAGTGGTAATAAAGGGACAAAATAAAAACAAGACTTTATATGTGAACAAAGTTTTGTTTTAATGTACAGTGATTTAATTTTAAAAGTGCATCACTAATGTTAATAGTATTTGTTATTGGTCCTTTACAATGCTTAAATAGTTACAGTACAATGTTCAAATACAGTAAAGCCAGTTGATTATGTTCCTAACATCAAGACTCTAAAGACGATGATCTCCTTGTCCACAGGCTTATTAAGAAAGGGGCAACTGAAATATTCAGAAGTTCAAAAGAATAAGGTTCTGTTTTAAAATATACAGAGATACATCTGCTCAAAAAAGATCAATTTAAATGCTTTCTTTTTTAACTGTAGCAAGATTACATGATCCGTTTTCTCAATGTAACATATTCAATTACGTTTAATAGACAGTTGCACAATTAGCGTTAGCGGTCTATGAACGGCAAAAATGCTAATGCAGCAATACGTTACCATAGCAACATAGTTGGAAAAAATATTTCTAAGAAAGAACTTAAATAAATAAACACTGCTGTCAATAATTACAAACACGTGTATGTATGAATAAAACAACCACTACAGAACCACGGTGCTACTACAAAGCAAGACGTAACCAAATATCACAGATTTTGTATCACATGTTTTGTACAAAAATAGACACTGCAGTGCATCAGATACCAATATTTACATTCTATTCAATATTTTCAGTGTGTAAGTGAGTGTATGAAATGTCTAAAGTCTGGTATATTGTATGTATGTTTGGGGTTGCGGGAGAAATGAGTCACCTCACCGGTTTCAATGAATCAGTCCGGGAGCACGATGATTGAAAACGTCTGTCCTGTAAAGCCGTCCTGATGGTCAATAATACTAAATTCAGAAAAATCCTCAACAAAACAGAGTTTACAATCCAATACCGTGTAAAATTTTCACAGTATGATGTCCGGGACATGTGAATCGGCATGTCTGTGATTTGCCCTGTATTTGGAAGAGTTGTATATAAAATTTTCAAGGTTTATGTCTCCTGTGCGCCTTTTATTCATCTTCCAGGAGGAATGGAGGCTGCATTGGAGTGTTTTGAAAGGATTTTGGGTGCCAGGTCATATCGCTATACATCATACAACAATAAAATGTGCAGAAAGAGAAAGCTGAAAACCATTAGAAGAGTGAAAGTAAAAAAAGCCATGTCCTGTTCTAAAGTAAACTGTTCTAACAGACCATCAGCAGGGGTTTGTTTGTTTTTTGTCTGTCTATCCATTTGTTTTGTATGGGGTATGTTGCTCATTTTGCTGTCTAAGCTTGTGTAAGCATATTTTAATTAAATATACAGTACAGACCAAAAGTTTGGACACCCCTTCTCATTCAAAGAGTTTTCTTTATTGTGTTCTTTAGCCCAAACGCGTCTCTTCTGCTTGTTGTCTGTCCTTAGCAGTGGTTTCCTAGCAGATATTCTAGCATGAAGGTCTGATTCACACAGTCTCCTCTTAACAGTTGTTCTAGAGATGTGTCTGCTGCTAGAACTCTGTGTGGCATTGACCTGCTCTCTGATCTGAGCTGCTGTTAACCGCCGATTTCTGAGGCTGGTGACTCGGATGAACTTCTCCTCCGCAGCAGAGGTGACTCTTGGTCTTCCTTTCCTGGGGCGGTCCGCATGTCAGCCAGTTTCTTTGTAACAGACCCTAAAGATGATTTAATCTTTGTACCCTGAGCATCCAAAAGTACCTGATATCCCTAGACATGATGTAATGTCAGCTAATATAGTGTATCCCCAGACAGGAGGTGATCTTAACTGTGATGTAACAGGGGCTGGATACATGTGCAGACATGTCAAATTTAAAGGGACACAGGCAAATAACCAAATGTCATGCTTGGAACGAGTTGCAGACGAGGATGCAGGGTTCAAGTCAAACACGTTTATTTTTTGTTCACTGTTTTTTTTCCCTTTTCTTGCACTCTCAACATATACACAATAAAACTGAAACAAACAAAAAAATGAACAACAGTCCAAGGGTTCCAGGCTGGAGCTGCAGGTGAGCATGTCGAATATGAAAATGACTCAGTGACTCAGACTTGAACTTGACCACGGAACACAAACCCTCCACCGAAGATGCGCTCAGCTTAGTCCTGAGAGAGGGAGAGAGACAACGAAATGGCATGTCTTGCCACACACACAAAAAAAAGACACAGTGAACAGACAGGGAACTGCGGGACCGGCTGGATTAAATAGAAAGACACATGTGGGAGACAAAGGTGAACTTGATTAAGTGCGGAAGTGAAACATATACCCACGCAGACACACTAGGGGGAGACAAAGAGGCGGCTCAGTAATCCGGTGAGCCAGATCTTATCCCCCGGGACCGAGGCGACACAGGTGTGACAGACACACACTCAGCTTAATGAATAATACGTTTAATAAGAGTAGGAACAAAATGAACTAGCATGTGATCCTACATAGTGTATAATATAGAAATAAGTACCAAAGTTTAAAGTAAAAACAAAGTACAAGGCCCAACATAAAACGTACAGTAAAATAAGGTGCCTGGGCCTCAAATAACGGAATAAATCAATTATCAGACCTTCTCTGATGCAAAACAACAGCAATGGAACAATCGTTAGACCTTTCTTGAGGCATAACAACACCAAAAGCAAGATCAGGGAGAGGAATAAAAATAGAAGCGCCGCGATTTAAAGCTGGCTCAAGCGCTGAAGGAAAATCCGTTTGGGTACCAACAGACACCTTAGAGTCAGTCTGAGTACCAACACTTCTTTGAAAACAGGCCTTGAGATAGACTGGGCTGGAGTACTAGACTCTGGTCGCACAGGCCTAAACGCATGTGAAGGAAGACTACTTGCCTCCAGACACGGTCGGTGAGCCTCATTGAGTTTGTGCCAAAGCGAGTCTGATGGATCATTGTCACAATTTCTACATAAGAACGATCTTACTTATACTTTACTCGTCATTCTCCTGACATAGGTAAGACCTTTCTTATGTAGAAATTGTGACAATGATCCATCAGAATCGCTTTTTAAAAAAATAACAAGAAAAGTGTAAAGATAATGGAAAATAATTTGTAAGAAAAATAAATTATAATGGGAAAATTATGGAATCAGATAACAAGGTGTATGACGTAACAAACTTGGGTAAAGAAAATATAATTATAATGGGTGACAATATTAGAAAAAGTTTGATTATAATGGGTTAATAATTTGATAAGAAATAAGAAAAAAAATGTACAGTGGAGGGGGCTAGGTGAGCGCTCCTCCCCATGCAAACTGTATAAAATGACCGCTGATGTCACAGTCAGACTATGGAGATGCTTCAGTTCGCAACTTAGGAACTGCAAAGCTGGCTCACTTGGTTTTATTGCTGCAATAAATCCTGCCTTATGTCATCCAGATCTTCACGGAGTCTGGAGTCTTTCTTTGGTCCTTTTAAAGTTTTTGTGTAATATTTGTAATTAAGGCAACAGTGACTAGTGTAAGAGAAAAATCGCCCACACTAGTTGTTGTTCTGATATTATAACTAGTAATCATATGTGAATAAATGTGTGTTATGAATCAAAATATCTCACCCTAGCTACATAATAATAATAATAATAATAATAATAATAATAATGTATAACCTTAAGCAGCAAGTGGTTTATTGGTTAACACTGTGGCCTCACACCTCCAGGGTTAGGAGTCTGCAGGTGTGCGTGTGTGCGTGCGTGTGTGTGTGTGTGTGTGTGTCCTGTAATGGGGTACGCCTCCTGTGACTCCTACAGGATCACCAGCATAGAGAAGGAGGAGTGAGTGTAAGACCTTAGCAAACAATTAAAATAGCTTGATGTTGTCAAAAGATTTAATCATTTATTTATACACACCAGCTATTTGGTGTTTATATATTAGCAATATAAGAACAGCAACGTATAGATTTATAATATAAGAAGTGTTCCTACTTCTGAATGTGCCGAATACAGTACACACTAGACCGCTCCTCTTTCAGTCACACCACCACAGACAAACGTATTTTGTGATGCTCATGTGACTCTGTTCACCTCTGTGTGCACTGCAATCGAGTATTTGTATATTTTAACAATATACTATTTCTACAGGGAGGCCTAAAGCTGTGGTGTTCATAACGCCTGATACACACGTGTTCATTGGAGAGAGTGTTACTCTCAGATGTAAAATACATGGAGGAGGAAGCGTTCATTGGTCATACAGATGGTATAAGAATAACAGGGACCATGAAAATACACAATCATTTACTATCTTGTCTGCTGCAAACACTGACAGTGGTGACTACACCTGCCAACGACAGGATTCAGACATCAGTGCTGCTGTTAGACTGACTGTATCAGGTGAGTCTGTGAGTTTGTGTTTGTCCTTAAAATCTTATAATTATTAGAGGATTTGGATTTTGAGCTGTCAGTGACTGAGGATTGATCAGTGCTGATTTTACTTCTCTGTGTAATCTGATCATTTATTTCACAAGAATCATCATGACTTTTGTAATCTCACCTGRGATTTATATTATATTTACTGTATAACTGTGGTGAGTCAGTGTGAATRATAGCACACAGCAAACTGTTAATCAGACTGACACACCACAATAACATGAAGGAGACATGAAATTATAAAAAAGGAAGAAAAAAAAAATCTTATCTTGTCCTTTGGCTGCCATTATTCAGTTTATTAGAAGATACATAGAGACCTTGGAATTATGAGTTTATTAGTTTCCATTTTTACGAAGAATCTGTAATTTTTAGATTAAGAGCATAAACTTTGGCCAAACACGTAATTATTTAATTCCAATTACTGAAAGTTTCTGTCCGTCCCTCTACATTATGTCTGATCTGTTGAAAAACTACATTAAATAAGTTTGTCTCTCTACAGGCGTTTGTTTTATTTCATGTATATGAATTGATTATATTCACTAAAACAAATTACTAGTTTTACTTTCATTATCTTCTGATTCAAATATCAAACTACACAATGCCTGTAGATATTTTGGAAGAAGCTCTCTGGAATGGAAATGATTTTTTTTGTCTGATTTTAGGAAAATGTAAATGTGTTCAGATGTCAGTGAACACTTTGTGCAGGATCCATAAAATAACACTATAACAGTCTAACATCAGCAAACATTCTCCCACTGCAGAGCCATGATGAATTTTGTTAGATAAAAAATATACTGCATACAAACAACATAAGGGAAAAAACTGTGTTGTAAAATCTTCATACTTTATCATTTTGAAATATACATTTTTAACCACCTTTGAACATACACACACATACAAAAAAAAAAAAAAAACATAAAGTGCATCCCCCTCTTACCGTTATTATATTGTCTAGTATAAAACTTTCTTCAGCGATTCTACCATGACGTTTAACTCTAGCTGTGTTCTGATTGGCTAGTAGACCCCAATGAAGTGGACTGCACAGGGTATCCATCCATGTTGTTTTTCTTGTGTACTGTTGTTGATTTAGCGTTCGGTCTGCTTTGCGGGAGTTACCAGTCCTTGTGCTCTGAGTGTGTGAGATTGAGGTGGAGCTGCTCATGTCAGCGCAATGTGCACAGTTTTGTTTCAGTCACAGGGGACGGGGGCTTTTGCGGAGCGGACGAAGTGTGGGATCAGTGGTAGTATAGTGGTGTATAAATACTATCTAAGTAGGAGCTGTCTTTTGCAAAGTGAGTAAAAAAAAAACGTAAATAGTAGTACCACAGAAATGCAACAAAACACAAATATATACTCACGTAATAAGCGCACCCTTAATTGGTGTCAGGTCGTGTCCGCCAATGAGCAGCTTTGTTTTGGTTTATACTCAGATCACAAAAGAAACAACAAAAACAACAGAGCACAAACATATACTCACTTAATAAACGCTGCCTTTTGCGATGTGGGGGCGCACGGCAATGTGTGAGGAATCTGAGTGTAGAGGTGTGAAGAGCTGACCAGGTGTCAATATGTCTTATATATTAATGTAGTCTGAGGCCGTTTTCACACTTCGGTCCCGGATCCGTTTCCGAGTACACTTGGCCCCGGGACCAGTTGATTTTTGTCTGTGAGRWTGTAATCGTTCCGAATCGTTCYGCRCTCGGGATCGAATCCCTGGACCGATTGCAGAGGTGGTTTCGGGAACGATTCGGGTTCTCGGACATAAGTACGCGTTCGTGCTCAAAAGAGAAAGTGACGTAATTCCAGTTCGACTCCGTACACAAACAAACGTAGCTACTGAAGAATCTCTGTGAAGTAATGCCGAAGTATAGCATTTGCTAGAAATTTAGACAGATGAAAATATCCGGAGATAATCGGACACTACACATAAAAACCCCGATATTTACTGAAGTATCCGTAAGTATTTAGACGCGCGCGTACAGCAGCACTGAGCAATGCCGTGCAGAGTTAAACACACTTCGGCTCGTGCAGCACACAGCGCGCGCTGCGATACTGAAGTGAGGAAAAGATAAACAATAAGCTAAAAACCATCCAGTGTGATCGAGTCGGAACCCCTTTGACCCACGACAACATCTACCTTCATCATCCGAACTGGACAGCGTGGATCCTGGTCCAGCAGAGAGCCTGCGCGTGAGCGGTGAGTGAATATTAAATACTATTAACTCCTGTTATTAACACTGCTAAAGAGAGTCTCATATTATCACCACATCTCCAGGTAATTGTCTGTGGATCTCGTGGTGACATTTAAATGTATATAATAATATACAGTATACAGGATGATCCTTTCACATTAGTTCACTTGGAATGTTCCTCATGTCTGCTCACTTTAAGGCCTCAGATCATTTCACTGTTCAGAAGAGCAGAATGTGATCAACTCCAGTGTTGTGCTTATGTWBCTATTAGAGTTACAGCTACTTTACTCTTTACTCAWATTTTATGTARAACCTTCATGTATATTSTCCAACACATCTCAGAGACACTTATAAAAACTGAGATGCTGATGAGCCACATAAGCTCCACACAAACTTTCATTATCTGTGATTGCTGACAAAATGTAAATCTTGGAAAATTTTAATTTGTACAAGCTGTTATGGTTGCAACTTTCCGCTAATTTCTTGCATTTATACTTTCTTGCAGACTGGCACTGGAGGAAACACAGACTGAGACCTCTGACAGCAGCACAAGACCAGCTAACAACAGAAGAAAGAGACAAAACCTGACGTGCAGAGCAGGAGACTCATRATGTCTGCATGAAATCTCARATTTAGATGGAGRAGBKCTGACTACASATACAGAGGAAGGAACAGCAAGAGATYGAATAGGAYRTTGMTGCAGAYGATGGACCAACTGTTGTCTTMATTTCATTAACACACACCCTCTTGCTATGCAAGAACAAGTGAATATAAAATATGCTACATTTTAATGTTTACATTTTTCTCCTATTCTTCTTACTTTTGTTACAAAATGTACTTTTATTATATTTTTATTTAATAATGTTTAATAAAACATTTTGCATTCTATCCAGTACTTTATCTCTATTCCAAATCCCCCACACTCATCTTGGATTTTATAGTAAAGTCTATCTTTCCAGTTATTTCTATATTTAAAGTTTGATGTCTTTATTAAATGTAACATTAAAAATAATTACTATAAACAAATACAAACAGAGATATACAGGCTATATATAGTAACGGTTCATTCTTTGTACAAATAAAATTGTCAACAAGTGAACTTGATCATCTGTCTAAACAACATTTAATCTTTATTATTTTCATTGTACAGTTCTGATTTTTCTTGTTTTTTTGTATAAAGTACTCAGATGTGGAAATTACCATCACTAGTATTTCTTCTATACAACATATAGTTATGACTTTTTTATGACTTAAGATTTACTTACAATTAAAAACTGGAGCCGTTTGCAAAAAAATGCAAAATTCCTTCTGTTAATAAAATAAAATAAAATAAAATAAAATCAGCATTCTGGTTGAGTAGCTACTGTACGTCTCTCTGGATAAGGGTGTCTATCAAATGCTCAAATGTACTCGCAAGAGCCCATTAATGCACAACACTGGAAAACATACAACTGTAATAATTTTGGATCAGGATTTTATATGATATGTTAAATCTGCTGTTTATGTTGTAAAATTAAAAGCAGCTCTGACTCCTTCATCATTTCATCCCAACAGCAAAACCCAAACCGACTCTGAGAATGAATCGTCAGAGCCCCATCCACACTGGAGTCTCCGTCACTCTGACCTGTAACCTACAGGAGGGCACTGGATGGGAGTTTMTSTKKTWCAAAAATAATCAGCAGTTACAGGATTTCAGCACTGAACCAGTAAACACCAACACACACCATGTGACAGTGTATAATACAGGAGACACAGTGTATAACTGTGTAGCACGCAGGCATAACACCTGGGCAAACACACACTACTACACAGAGGACAGCAATGGAGTCCTGATTACTGCAACAGGTACAACATGATTTCTTTTTAGCATTAACATAAACACAACTACAGTGGAACCTCAGATTGCGAGTAACTCAGTTTGCAAACGTTCCGCGAGCTGATAAACGAGTGAGTGTTGATATACAAGTACAGAGTATCATTGAGTATCATGTGACACGCATGTGCTTCTTGTTTTGACAAGTGTCACATGATCATAACTGAGCAAAAGGTTCTTCTCTCTCGCTCGCTGTGGAATTGTGGGTAACCTTCTCCCCTGATTAGTCCATGTGTGCGCGCGTCACTTGTATACTTAACATCTATGTATACTGTTTACTATAACACTATGACGTGTGAAACATTTTTTTATTTTCTGTGTGTGTGTGTGTGCGAGAGTGAAAGTCCTTTCGCGTGTACTGTTTATTATAACACGTGTATCTGCACATAAAGAAAAAGCAAGTGTCATTAGAGAGGTTCCTTGTTAAAGATCCAGTTTCTCTCTCTGTAAGAGTTTTATTAGAGAGTCATTCCTCCTCTCACCGTGTGTGTGTGTGTGTGTAAGTGAAAGTCATGCCACACAATAGCCATCCTTCCTCTCAAACAAGAGAGGAGGGAGGGAATCATTCCTCCTCTCGTCTTACTTTAGGTTCACACACACGCAAAATCACAACCACACTAATGTAGACACTTATCTGTCGGGATTTATTTTTAGTTTTTTCAAGGGTTAATTTATTTTATTTTTACTTGGTAAATTTTACAAATCTGCTTTGATATACAAGTATTTTGATTTACAAGCATGCTTCTATAACTAATTATGCTCACAATCCAAGGTTACAATGTATTTAGTGTTTGAAGCTGTGAGAAGGTACATATAAAAGTAACATCACACCACTGGGGCAGTAACGTTATGCTTACGATCACATCACAGCCATGCTGATATCTAGCACAACAGCACTCCCTCTCTTATGATATTGCTTAAATATAATATAGCATATCACATTACATTATAAATTATTACAACTTAGTCAGCTGTTTTTTTATATCCTTTAGAACTTTAACCAAGCGAACATGAAATCTGATCTCATCATACAAGGCCTCAATGCAACGTAGCAGCTAGTCAGCTAGTTCACATATTGTTAGTTATTAAATGCTACAGTAATACTTGAATGAGAATACATTCTCTAAATACACACTAACATGTATTTTACACCTTTTAAATCCATTATGAGCAATAAAAAATGCAGGGAACAAAAACCGCCATTAATTTTCCTGCTATAAACAGGAGCACTTGAGATCAAGTGCATTTTGTATTTTTACTCTTTTGACAACTCGTTGAATGTACTCTATGAGACTCAACAGGGCTGATAGAGAGAGAAGTTAAATTTAAAGACCTGCCCACTGATAAGAGTGATAGGTACATTTAGTGCAAAACCATTCAGTGCTGCCTCTCTCTATATATATCTCTGTCTCTTGTTTGCTCACACATTAATTCCCTCTGTTGTTGCCTTCTATCAATATTTAGGACATTTGTTTAGCAATTTTAGAAATCAAATGTAAATCGTTGACACTCATGTTGAACACCCTGCATGTTAATGACACTTATGTTCACCATTCACCAAAAAATAAATGTCTTCATGGACAACACTGGAAACCATACAACTGCAATAACTTCAGAATTATCAAATATTAAATCTGCGGCTTATGTTGTGAATGAAAAGCAGCCCTGACACTTTCCTCATTTCACTCCAACAGCAAACCCCAAACCGACTCTGAGAGTGAATCATCTGAGCCCACTCTACACAGGAGACACCGTCACTCTGACCTGTGATCTGCAGCAGTACACTGTAACGGAGTTTCACTGGTTTAAAAATTATTTGTGGTTACAGCATTTTTTGACTGCAGCAAAATCCACCAACACCCTTCTTGTGACAGTGGAGAATGCAGGAGAGACAGAGTACGAGTGTGGTGTATTAAGGTCTAACTACAGGGGAGGAGACTACACAGAGCTCAGTGATCAAGTCAAGATTACAGCAAGAGGTACTGCATATTTTTATACTTTCCTAATAAGATTGAAGTTAAAAGTGGTGAGAATTAAAATGTGTGTAATTATTACAAAATATGTAGAATTATCACAATTCAATGTTGTTCTATAATGTTATAAATAATGATAAAATATGTTTAAAAATCAGTAACCATATTTAAAAGTAAATCGGTAGAGCATGTCTAATGTCAAGTGCTAAAACATATTTAGCCTAAATAAAATATCCATAGTGAGAAAGCTTTCAGAGAAACATGTCGGTATTTTGCACTAAGAATTCCTGATTAAGAGATTGAAAGATTTTACAAAGAACAAAACATGTAGATGTTTATGTGGACGTTTTGTGTGAGGAGACATTTATGTACTTTAACTGATGAAATGATTCTCCAGTGTCAGCACTCAGATAAAGCTGTAGGAAATGGAAAGTCATTTGAATGTATCACTCCAGTAGGGTCCCACAGACCCAAAATCACATTTTATCTCATCCGATCATGCCACCCTGGAGTGACACCAGGGAAATACTACCAGTAAGGAGGAAGAGGAACAAAATGCAGTGAGACGTGAACAACAATACCAAAATAAGCTTTATTAAAATATCAATAGGTTTTTCCCTCCCATAAAACAGACCCATAGAACCTGAGACCAAACTTAGTGGGAAACAGTACAGGCCTGCCGCAATTTGAACTACACCTAAATCCATGACACTCGCTGTAAAAAATTGGGAGAACAAACCTGGCAAACTGTGAAAAAAAACAGTGGCTAGCCTCCCCTGCTCCACCCCAAAGTCTTTACTGGCTCTTTAAAAAAAAAAATAATAATAAAAAGATGTCTGCACTGGTGATGTCTCAGTGTGTCGAAATGGAGGGATTTTAGGGTTGCCCTAACCAACATTTCCTGGACAATGAGTAGGCAGTACACGTTAAAGTACACTGTGGAAAGGATCACAGCCAGAGGGGATAAATGTAAAGGCGTAAAGCTTCACCCACTAAGAACCATGATGCGTAACACAAGAGAAATCAGTTTGCTCTCTATCTCAAAAGATTGTTTTTATTGTAGATGATTTGCGAGCATGAGGGAGCTGCCTGCTATCATAGTGCAGGATGTCTTTACTAGCAATATAATAAAACTAACAAATGAAGTCTTTGATGCTCACGTTCATCATCTTTCATGTAAACGATGATCACGTTTATATTCTTTAGTTAAGAACTGAACTGATCATGATAATCTGTAATATGTTAAATCTGCTGCTTAAGTTGTAAACAATGTACTTCTATGAGTAGTTTTACTGCACCATACTTTTTACTTTCTACCCGCTGAGTCATTTGCATGGCGGCTGAATATACTGTATATCTTACACATGAAATAGTTACACTGTTCAAACATACATATGTTACATACAGTAGGAATTTATTTCAAAAGCTTTATATTGCGAAAAAAGTGAGATTAGGAAATGTGTGTTTCATATTCCTTAATTTGCTATTTTGTAAAGATATTAAATTAAATTTATTATGTTTATTTTATTATTTGGAAATGTCAGAATTTGTACATTATTTCATCATTTTGTCTGACTGCTTACATGATTTCTAAAAAATAAATAATAAAATTGGACATCATGATGAAACAGTTACTCAGTACTTGAGTAATTCTTTCACCAATCACTTTTTTATTTTTATTTTTATTTTGGATGACTACATTTTACTTCTAATTGAGTAATATTATTTTGAACTACCACTACTACTACCACTACTACTACCACTACTTACTTGAGTATAATATTTGGCACCTCTACCCACCTCTGTAAAATACATGTTCAAAGGTTTACACTCACAAATTTAATAAAAAAGTTTCTTTTTAAATTAGATGACAAATTTGATTGAAGGGAACTGTAGCATTTTCCACTCCTCTTAAATCATCTTTATATGACAAGTCATTTATGATAGTCTCAATAATTATTATTCTATAACAAGATCACACACAGTTAACTACAGCAGTAGAGGAGCAGATGTGTAATATTGCTATTCTGCAGGATGTGTGTGTGTGAGAGTTTGCTTTGGTGACACTAAAAATGTGCAATTAGATATTCTGTAATTTATGAATGTTTATAAAAAAAAATCTAATACATTTTTATATTTTCTGTGTAACAGAGAGGCCAGCAGTACTGAGTGTATCTCCACAGAGCTGGCTGACTGAAGGAGACTCAGTGACTCTAAACTGTGAGGTTACAAACTCCTCTACAGACTGGACATTCAGCTGGTACAGAGAGGTTCCCTACAGAGATGGCGTAACTCAAATAAAAAATAATCGTGGCTATATCATGTATGTGGAGCTCCTCTCAGACAGCAGCAGAGGATCTGGAGGCTCCTACACTCTCAGTCCTGCTGCTCTTAAACACACAGGGGTTTATATGTGCAGAGGAGAGAGAGGAGAACCAGCCTTACACACACAGTACAGCAATCAACAGACACTATGGATCACTGGTGAGGAAAAATAAAAACAACAGTAATTTACTGTAGATCGTGTGAATGTGATTAATGCAACATTTATTAATTAATATTTATAAGGTAGTGAAATACATGTTTTGTCTTTTGATGACTCTTTCACTTCTTGTTTTGTTAGTTATTTGTTTATTTTTCCGAAAGTAAAGAAGACATGGGAAATAATCATGACATGAGTATCTATCCAGTATACGTTGCAAAAAATAAATCAGAGCATGTTGTAACTGAATATGAATAGACAATTCACGATGAACAGATCATGTGTTCTAAACTGCTATAAAGATGTTAGTAAAAGGTGCAATATTCTCGGCTTTATTTATTTTTGTGTGTGTGTAATTGTGTCTTTGCTTTCAGAAATCTTGCCAGGAAGACTATACAACGCCTACTTGAGCTTCAAAAATAAATAAAAAGAAATGACTAATGGGAGTAAAACACAGATACAGATGATGTCATTACATTAGACGCACAGAGCAGTTTTAGGTTTTTTTTGCATCACTGTGTTTTAATGATTATATCAGGGCTTAGCGATTGCGCCATATAGTGTGTGTCATATCCTTTTTTCAGCACAACCCAGGCAATGTGATAAAATAAATTTTATTTTATTTTGACCAACTACACACACACACTTGACCAAAAACTATATAAAAAAAACAATAAAATCCAATAGATTTTTTWAAAATAAATTGTTGTCAAACACACACACACTGATTAAACCTTACTTTTAGACTAAAATTATAAAAACACTTATTATTCAGTAAATACAATTAAAAAATATATATAATTAATAACAAAACAAAATAAATATCACATTTAAAAAACATTGTTTATGTAAATAATTAATCTATTATCAGACTTTTCAAGTAAATCGCTGTAACACACACACACACACACACACACGAACACACACACACACCCAAACACACACACGCTAAACCTTGTTTACAAATTACAATTATAAACACTTAATCTTAAACATAAACATTTGCTTTTTATGTAAACAAATGAGAAACACTACTGTCTGTCTAGGTATATTTATAATTTATTAGTCTTTTACGAATTGTTCACACACACACACACACACGGCGCGTATGCGCGTACACGCGTATCCACACACACACGGCGCGCATGCGCGTACACGCGTATCCACACACATATATATACGTTTAGCGGTTTTCACCCTAGTAATCCGTACTTTATAACAAAAGGAGGAAAATCTAATCCAAAAGCAAGAGTGGATTTGCCATGACACACACATACACACACACACACACTCTCTTTCACTCCCACACACACCTTACATAATAACAAAAACAACGGAGTAAAATCGAATCCAAACTTTCTTGCAGGAGTGAAGTCGCCATGCTTCATGTCGCGCACAACCACACACACACACACACACACACAGAGCGCGCGCGTGCGTGCGTGCACGCGCGCACACACACACACACACACACACCCTACATTATACCAAAAACAGAGTAAAATCGAATACAAACTTTCTTGCAGGCGTGAAGTCGCCATGCTTCATGGCGCGCACGTACACACACACACACACACATACAAACACAAACAAACACACGCACACACACACACACACCCAAACGCGTTTTTACCGAATTTAGCCTAATAAAAGTTACCTTATAACAAAGACACAGCAGTGAAATGTAACCCCAGCGCGCTTTGTTCCCGGAGTCTCCATGGTTTATAGACGCGCAAACGGTCTTCCGTGTTCGCGCGTTGGGCTCAAACCGCGCGTTTTATGGTTGTTTCTGTTACCAGATAACATAATAAATCATATAATATTTTCATCATATACAAAAATGTAAGAAATAATCCAACAAGCCGAGTTTTCATGGTATTAGTGACGCGCACTGCTATGTAACAGTCCGTTATTGCGCAATAGGCGCTCTTAGACACACACACACTCGCACACACACACTTCCTGTGTGACGTGGAGGAAGAAATACGATAGGCACATACAATCACGTGGTTTCATTGTATTTTAAGTTGATTTTATGACTATAAAACGATAAAAAACAAGTATTTTAGTGATTTCAATGGTTTTTATGATGCAAAAAAATTACACATTTTTAAAATAATTATAACTTTTTTTTTACGTGACATATCCGAAAACCCAACCAGTATGTTTTGCTTTATGTCTCCCTCTTTCGACACACACAGTCATTACATCCAGATATGGTGTTGTTTTCTTTAAAACCGGTCWTTAATTACTGTTGTGCTTCCGGCACGTATCCGTGCCGCTGGAGTTTTAAACACAATAAAAAATATCAGAACTGTAAAACAGGCAAGGATCGTACACATCAAAGTAGAATATAAGAGACCAGAGTAATTAAAATCAAAGACTCTAAACTCCTCAATGAGAGTCATAAACTGAACATGACTCTGAACTCTGCACTGTGTAAATGCATGTACTGATCTAATGTCGTCTACACTGAGGAAGTGACCTGGAGGTGGAGTGCTAGAGCTAGACTAGTTCTGAGATGATGGTGCCCTCTGGTGGTCATGTGATGTTAATGTGATGCCGTGATCATGTGGACTTATTCCTAGTTGCACCTCAAAAACTTTGTATTTATATACTCTGTGTTCCTCTGTGTCTTTCCTGTGTTCACTGTCTCAGTTTTAATTTACGTTTTTTGCTGTATTTTTGCAGCATTTATGATTAATTTTCTTATGTTAAAATCGTTTGTGTTATGACCCAAGCTTTAGACAGTGTATTTAACTTCCTGATTAATAAACATCATTCTGAGCACACATGCACTTCTATCGTCATTGCGTTCCATATTGCACTTATTAATATCCACACGTCTGTCTTCTGTGTTTAAGGTGAATCTCCTCCAGTCTCTCTGATCATCAATCCCAGCAGAACTCAACACTTTACTGGTGACTCTCTCTCACTGAGCTGTGAGGACCAGAGTAACTCTACTGGATGGAGAGTGAGAAGATACACACAGAATAACACAGTATCAGATTGTTCATGGTGGGGATCAGTTACAGGATCTACATGTAATATCAGCTTCCTCTCCAGATCACACACTGGAGTTTACTGGTGTGAGTCTGAATCTGGAGAAAACAGTAATCCTGTCAACATCACAGTGCATGGTGAGTCTTCATCTAGTGTGTTTATTGTTATAGGAAAAGGGAAATGTTTATTTAAAAATATTTAAACTCTTGTAATTTATTTCATTCTGAATACAGTATAGGCATGTAAATGCAAGACTGAGTACATGTTCAATCAACAGTTCATGCTTATTGATACCCTGATGATAATTATAATAATAATAATTATTATTATAATAATAACAATTAAAAAAGGCCTAGCTAATGTATTAATCAGTAAATTTATGTTGATTGGTTCTGCTTGTTGTGCAGTTAACTCATTATTGTAGTTGCAGTATTTAAACATTCCATGGTGTTTTTGATAGAAAGTGCAGGGTGATGTGTGATAAAAAAGGGCATCACTGTTTTATCACATTTTGTGTTGTCTGTTCAACCTTACAAGAGCATACACTAGGCTTATGTTATGTAGGAGCACATACGGTGTCTGTTTATTTTATTTTATTTTATTTTATTTTTGTTCATCAATATGAATAAGCTGATCTGAGACCAGTTCTAATACCTTCATAACTTAGAATCCACAGGTTGTATGTTGGTTATATTGTACATGTGCTTCTAGGTGGTGATGTGATCCTGGAGAGTCCTGTCCATCCTCTGACTGAGGGACGTCCTCTGACTCTACACTGTTTATATCGCAACACAAATCCCTCAAACCTCCGAGCTGATTTCTATAAAGATGGATCAGTTCTCCAGACACAGACTACAGGAGAGATGATCATCCATAAGGTCTCAAAGTCAGATGAAGGTTTCTACCACTGTAATCACCCAGAGAGAGGAGAGTCACCCAAAAGCTGGGTCTTAGTCAGAGGTGAGAAATCCACTTTATGTTTTAATCCTGTCTTTAATGAAGCACTAATCCTAAAGTCTGCTTTCTTTCTTTCCATTTGGTTTTAAATCTTCAGATGGGTCAGTAGGACTGTCTGTGGGACTGAGTTTGTTCTTTATCATCATTGTTTTACTGGTCTTAATGATCCTCCTCTGGTACTACAAAATAAAGAAAGGTATGATAATAGCTTGAAGTCGGGTGAACATTATTAAAGTGGGACATGTTTTGTCGAACAGTTTTTCTTTCACTTCACATGACACACTTATGAACAGATTTATTTAAATAATCTCTTTTACAAATGAAAAAATCAGAATCTGAAATGTCCCATTTTACCCTGTGGTTCATTGTTGTGCCTATATTTGTATATAATAAAAACAGTGTTTGCTGAATGCATCATTAACTCATCTAAATATATATTGTTAATAGGATTATCTTGGTTTATAATTATATTATAATTTTATTATTTTAGTTCATATTGGTTTCTAGTCCTAATGTACAGTCGACCTTTTGTCATCAGTCTATTTATTATGCTGTATCAACGCTGTGTAAAATAAAATGTATATGTTTCTACTAACACCCTGTTCAGATGTGGAATCTGCGCAGAATCAGAGGTGGAATCAGAGGCGGTCAGGAGCTGAAGACTCTCAGTCAGGACACACACCACTTCAGACTGGTCAGACCTGTCTCAATCACTGTTTATGTCTACATTTAATAATAGATACATAGCTTTTAGAAATCCATTATAAAATGATGTTTGTAAGAAATAATAAATGCAGTTAATTTATTTTATTTAATTGAAATATAATTTGCTCTTGTGAATGTCAGTGAATGTCCATTTTGTTTTCTGTAGGAATTGAACACATTTATGCCTCTGTGGATCAGGCAGCTGTGAGTGGAACAGGTAGCTTTATTTCATTTCAGACATTTCCTCTCACATGAGGAGAATTAACTATTGATAATCTCTATTCAGTAAAGTACAGAAGTGTCTTATCGTGACGAACACACACTGCATGCACTGTGTTCAGGTGAAGCGGCAGCTGAGGACAATGAAGTCACTTACGCACTGGTCACAAAGAATAATACCTACAGAAACGGTAGGGTAATTTTAATTCTATAACAGGAAGTATGTTTATTATTTGTTTAATGATAAAATAGCACACAACACTTGAAGCACATTCAGTTAGTTTCATTACAGTCCCCATTAAAATGTCTGTGATGTGTTCTGAGTAGCATAATAACACCAGTTTTTTTAAAGAAAAAACAACAACTATAATGTTGCCATATGCTGAATGTTAAAGTAATTAAAGCAAGTAAACACTAGAGTTTGAAGATCTACTCTAAAAACAGTTAGAGGTTATAATGTGTGAGATACATTTGTGAGTTATTACAAAGCAAAACATCACTGGGATGGTTGTGTTCTCTGCTGCTGCAGGTGCTGATGCTGACAACATGTGTGATGTGATGTATGCTGAGCTTGAACTAAAACCAATGAAAAAGAAAAAGAGAATAAAAGGTAGAGAAAAATGAAGGAATTCAACTTTTTCTATCACGAGTCACTGTCACCCTTGTAATATTTTATTTAATAAATAATGCACTGTGTTGTGTTGTTATGGGGTCAAATTTAGCAAGACGGAATTGTAAAGTACTGATGTTACCACCCAGAACTTTTCATGTTCAAATAATACCATATCCACTAGTGTTTTATTTTATTTTTTATTACAGGGGTTTTTAGGAACTGTGTGTTTATTTTTTTTTAATGCATTCCACAAAGCAAGTCAGTTCCTCTTCTCTATTCTTTTCTCCCAGCTATAAACATTTATTTTATCACTAGCATTTCTCTTTCTTTTTTTCAGTAAATAAGACAGAAAATGCAGCTTCTCATAAAATAATTATTAAAAAAAATAACTGGAAGATTTTAACTTTCCTGTCTCTGTTAAAAATTTTGGTTCCATAAATGTAAAATTAAGACCTCCTTATAGAAAATAAATATTCAAGTCAAGTCAAGTCAGGTAGTCTTGCATTTTAACATTATTCAGATCAGTACACAGTGAAACAAAAACAACGTTCCGTTTGGAACAAGGTGCTATATACATACAACATAAATTAACAAAATAACTAGCTAACTAAATATGTAATTAACTGACTAGCTGAGACAGCTAATTAGATGTCTTAAATGTATTACTTTTCTTAATTTCTTATTTATTATGATTTCTTTATATCAGTCGTAAAGACCATCTGAACAATCAGTGCTGTAATTAGTAATTTTGATGAGCTGTACTTTTTAATCAGAAAATAATCAAGGATCTGTTTTTCCTCGAAACTAGAGAATGTCAGTGTGGGTGATGATACTCTATACTCAGAGCTGCAGCAGAAGGTAAAACTCATCACATTCATAAACACAGTGCAAACACCATAAAGAAAAAAAAATCGAATTTTAAGATGCAAAGGATACAATTTGGTCTCTCAAACACACAGCATTAAACTATTTATTTCTTCTGCTTGATCTTCATAGCCACATAAATAGATATAAAAATAATTTTAAAAAGTAAATCCTAATTGTATTCATGCAATCTCTCTCTCTCTCTCTCTCTCTCTCTCTCTCACACTCTATGTGCAGTGACATGTATATATGTACACTGAAGGAGCTACAGTTATCAAACATGCATAGAGAACAGAATTGTTTTGATGATGCCGAATCGGCCAACTGGATATCCCTGTCAGGGGATACCACAAGAGGGCGCCAAAGTGCCCTCAGACTCCATTTTGTGTTTTGGTTTTCAGTTGTAGTTTTGGTTCACTTCAATCCCCAGAATGCACCTCAGTCAGGTGATGTGGCGCTCACCTGAACTGAGGTTGCTAATTAGTGTGTTGATTATAAATGTTCCTGAGTTCTGTGTTTTCCTTGTCTTGCATCTGTTCGTGTAGGGTTACTGTTTGTTCTGGTATGTGGTCTCCTTGCTCTGTGTTCTTCCTGGTTCTGTGTTCTTCCTGGTTCTGTGTTCTTCCTGGTTCTGTGTTCTTCCTGGTTCTGTGTTCTTCCTGGTTCTGTGTTCTTCCTGGTTCTGTGTTCTTCCTGGTTCTGTGTTCTTCCTGGTTCTGTGTTCTTCCTGGTTCTGTGTTCTTCCTGGTTCTGTGTTCCTAGCTCGGTGTTCTCCTTAGCTCGGTGTTCTCCTTGGCTCCATGTCTCCTAGTCTGTCTGTCTGTCTGTTTGTAATGTCTAGTTCGGTGTAGCTCCATGTTTAGTTTATCCTGGTTTCAGTTCATGTTATGTTCCTTTTGTTGCCTTGTTTGTGTTCAATAAATCCTTTTGGTTCTTTCACCTCTGCTATCATGCCTCTCTTTCATCTGGCAAGCAGTAACCGTGACAGAATGCAAGACCTTAAAAGTAGTATAGCAGAGGAGCCTCCCCTGGGAAATTTTTTGGGGGGGGCTATGACCGTGACGCCAGGGCAAGCGACATTCGTAGGGAGTCGGCTTGTCCTCCGGCGGAACTACTGGGGGCGCGCCGGAGCGACTGCCGGTGGAGCGCCTCAGCAAGAAGCTGGAGAGGGCGAATCTGCTGGCGTTCAGAGGGCAGATCATGTGGAGCTTCAACAGTGGAGGCTGGGGCTCCACCAACTAGCCGGGGTGCTGATTCGGCAGATAAACATTTGTCGCTCGACAGGAGATCGGGAGCAAATGCAAACCCTGCTGGAGCTGGGGGCAATGGTGCAGGAACAGCTCCCCAAGGCCAACAAAGAGGCAGCTGACGTCAAGGCCAGCACCCAGTCTCCAGCCAGCCTCAGTGGAGGCCCTGACCCTCCAGCCAGCCTCAGTGGAGGCCCTGACCCTCCAGCCAGCCTCAGTGGAGGCCCTGACCCTCCAGCCAGCCTCAGTGGAGGCCCTGACCCTCCAGCCAGCCTCAGTGGAGGCCCTGACCCTCCAGCCAGCCTCAGTGGAGGCCCTGACCCTCCAGCCAGCCTCAGTGGAGGCCCTGACCCTCCAGCCAGCCTCAGTGGAGGCCCTGACCCTCCAGCCAGCCTCAGTGGAGGCCCTGACCCTCCAGCCAGCCTCAGTGGAGGCCCTGACCCTCCAGCCAGCCTCAGTGGAGGCCCTGACCCTCCAGCCAGCCTCAGTGGAGGCCCTGACCCTCCAGCCAGCCTCAGTGGAGGCCCTGACCCTCCAGCCAGCCTCAGTGGAGGCCCTGACCCT